>JAHRHZ010000066.1:26944882-27030138 GCA_024137785.1 Ginglymostoma cirratum | reverse complement strand
TGTGTGTGTGTGTGTGTGTGTGTGTGTGTGTGTGTGTGTGTGTGTGTAAATGAGGATTGAGGGATTGAGTGTGGAGCAGCTGTCTCTATGCTTCAGGCTATATTCATGCATGGCGTAATATTCATGAATGTTTTACATACGTTGGCGGAAATCGCAAGTGTAGACTTTATCTCACAATGTTACTGTATTTGATGTTAATAGGCTGCACCTGACAATGAATGAATGACTTTTTTCTAAAGGAGATTTCCATGTTGTAAATCCTTTTATAATAGGCTCTAGAGAGGATGAGACAGAGCGTATATGCTAAGTGACTAATAGCAAGTGCTCCCATATTAAACAACGCGACTGCACACTACTCAGCTGTTTATGACTCTCACTCACTTCCTGATAACTGAATGATTATTGGCAAACAGGTTATTCAGTGAACAGGAAACAACTGCTTCTCGTTAGGTTGACATGAGCAGACACAATCTGTCTCCAACAGATTTCTCCTTGTGTCTCCAGCATAAAACAGTTCAGACCACAGTATGTTATCATTAAAAAGGAATTGAACTCATAATTGTAATTGGTGGTCAGATGAACTGTCATTTGCTCGTGCTACCATGCCCTAGATTTGTTTCTGTGAAGAGCAGGTCAGAGCCATACTGACTTCTTCCTCGGAAGTTGAGGAAATGATTGCAGAGAGGAATTTCCTGCTGCAAGCACTTCCTTCATAAATTTGATTGTTCTGTGGACAGGAAACATTTGCAATAACTAGGTCTTTCCCACAGTTACATCGACACGTCTAAAATAGAGGCAAATATCTCTAGTTGACATGCAAAGAGAGAGAGAGAGACACAGGGAGACAGAAAACGACATAAAGGGACTGAGAAAGAGAATTATGAGGGCTAACTGAGCGGAATAGCTCTCCCTGAATTACTTCACAACATCCAGATTTAAATACAATGCAACTGTCCACAAGTTTTCAGGTTGTTAAATGTAAGTATAACTGACAAATTCTGAGATCCTTATTGAATCTGGAAGTCATTGTACACAATGGTAGGAATGACATAATTAGGGAAAAGATTAAGGCTTTACAGAGTGAATACAAGAGGTTAGGTAGAAGATTAGAAAATAGAACCTAAAAAGTAATAATCTCTGGTTTACTTCTGGAGCCGAGCTCAAATGAGGGAAAGATAAAAAGGATAAAGGAGATAAATCAATGGCTGAAGAGATGGTGTAATATTCAGGGATTCAGGTTCTTGGATCTTTGGGATCCCTTCTGGGGCAGAAAAGACCAGTTCAAAAAATATAGTTTTCACCTGTATTGGAAAAGGACCAATATCCCACCGAAAAGATTTGCTAATTCTACTAAGGGATTCTGTAAACTCTTAGAGAGAGGGAGTGGAGGGATCCTAAGTAGCAGAGTAAATAGAAAGATAGATGAGGATAGTTTTGAATTTGAAAAGAACAAATTAATTAGAAAAGACAGACAAGAGCAAGTCAGAGGACGAAGTAACTGTGAAAAATTAAACTGCATATATTTCAATGCAAGGGGTCTCATAGGTAAGGCTGACAAAGTCAGGGCATGTTTGGCAACATGGGATTGCGACATTATCGCTATTACAGAAACTTCACTGAGAGATAGACAGGACTGGCAGCTCCAATATTCTGAGTTTCAAATGCTATAGGAAGAATCGAAAGAGAGGCAAAAGAGGAGGGGAGTGGCATTTTTGATTAAGGAAAATATTACTGCTGTAACTCGAGAAGGTATTTCTGAAAAATCATCCAGTGAAAATATACGGGTTGAAATTAGAAATAAAAAAAAAATCAGCGTGAGGAGATTGAACTAAAGACCCCCCAATAGTAGGCAGGAAATTGAGGAACAAATATGTAGAGAGATATCAGATTTTTGTAAGAATTATAAGGTTGTAATAGTAGGTGATATTAATTTTCCAAACATTGACTGAGACTACCATAGTATTAAAGGTTTGTATGGTGAATAATTTTTAAATATGTTCAAGAAAATTTTCTTTGTCAATGTGTACATGTTCCTAATAGAAAAGGAGCAGAGCCTGACCTTCTCAGGTAATAAGACAGGGCAAGTGACTAAAGCGATGGTAGGGCAACACTTTGGGTCTAGTGATCAGAATTTTAATTGTTTTAAAATAGAAATGGAAAAGGATAAGCCCTCCATAAAAAAAAGTTTTTAATTGTAGTGAGGCAAATTTTAATGGTATGAGACAAGAGCTTTCAAAAATTAATTGAAGCATACCTCACAGGTAAAGGGACATCTGATAAGTGAGAGGCTTTCAAAAGTACGATAACGAGAGTTCAGAGTTATTGTGTTCCTGTTAGACTGAAAAGTAAGGCTGATAAGATTAAAGAACGATGTATGAATAAAGATATTAAGTTCTAGTCAATAATAAAAAAGAATTATATATTAGATAAAAACAAGTGAGTGCAAATTAATCTTTTGAACAGTATAAAGAATGCAGGGGCATTCTTAAGAGGGAGATCAGGAAGGCAAAGAGAGGGTATGAGATAGCCTTGGCAAATAAGGTTAAGGATAGTCCAAAGAGATTCTATTAGTACATTAAGAGCAAGAGAGTAACTAGAGAGAGTAGGGCCCCTTAAAGATCAAAGAAGTTTTTTTGAGTTGAACCTTAGGAGGAGGGAGAGCTATTAAATGAATATTTCACGTCAGCTTTTAATGTGGAGAAAGAAATGGAGGCGAAAGGTCTCAAGGAAATATATATTGATGTTTATAAAACAGTTCACATTACAGAAGATGGAGTGCCAGAGGTCTTAGAAAATATAAAGGTAGATAAATCACTGGGACAAGATCTAGTATATCCCAGGACTTTGTGGAAGGTTAGAAGGACATTGTGGAGCCCCTTGCAGAAATATTTGTATCATCTATTATATGGGTGAAGGTGTTAAATGTCTAGAGAGTGGCTAGTGTCGTCTTTTTGCTGAAGAAGGGATGTAAGGAGCAGATCTAAGAACTATAGAGCCGTGAATCTGATTTCGGTGGTGGGTAAGTTGTTGGAAGTGATTCTGAAAGATAGGACTTATATGCATTTGGAGAGGCAAAGAATGATTAGCGGTAGTCAGCATGGTTTTGTGCGTGGGAAATTGTGTCTCGCAAATTTGATTAGTCTTTTTGAGGAAGTAACCAAGAAGATTGAGGGCAGAGTAGTAAACATTGTTTACTTGGCCTTTAGTAAAACCTTTGACAAAGCTCTACATGGTAGACGAATCAGTAAGTTTGGATCACATAGGATTCAGGGTGGGCTTGCCAGTTGCAAACAAAATTGGCTTGGTGGCAGGAGACAGAGATGATGGAGGGCTGTTTTTCAGATGGAGGCCTATGACCAGCAGTGTTTCACAGGGATTGGTGCTGGGTCGATTTTTGTTTGTCATTTATTAGATGAGAATGTAGAAAACATGGTTAGCACATTTGCAGATGACATCAAGATTGGTGTCATAGTTGGCAGTGAAGAAGGTGATCTAAGATTACAAAGAGATCTTGATCAATTGGATCAATGGGCTGAAGAGTGGCAGATCGAGTTTAATTTGGACAAATGCGAGGTGTTGCATTTTGGTAAAACAAACAAGGGCAGAGCTTACACAATTAAAATTAAAAATTAAAAGAGTGGCTAAGAAGGTGTTTGGTATACTTGCCTTCAATGCTCACACCTTTGAGTATATGAGTTGGGACATTATGTTGAGGTTGTACAGTACATTGGTGAGGCCTCTTCTGGCGTATAGTATCCAGTTTTGGTCACTCTGTTTTAGGAAGTGTATGATTAACCAGGAAAGGGTTTTGGAGAAAATACCAATGTGTTCATGGGAATGGAGGGTTTGAGTTATAAGGAAAGGCTGGATAGGCTGGGATTCTCTTCACTGGAGGTTGAGAGATGACCTTATAGTGGTTTGTAAAATCATGAGGGGTATAGATAAGGTGAATGGCAGGTGTCTATTCCCTCGGGTGGGGGATTTCAAAACTAGTCGACATATTTTCGAGGTGAGAGAATAAAGATTTAAAAAAGACATGAGGGGCAAGTTTTTTTACACAGAGAGTGGTTTGTGTGTGGAATGAACTTCCAGAGGAAATGGTGTATGTGGGTGGGTACAGTTACAATATTTAAAAGACATTTAGATAAGTACACGAATAAGAACTATGTGGGGGAATATGGACCAAGCACAGGCAGGTGGGACTAGTTTAGTTTGGGTTATGATCAGCATAGACTGGTTGGACAGAAGGGTTTGTTTCCATGCTATATGACTATGACTCGACAACTCTATGTAACATTTAAATAGCCATTTACTGGTATTGACTGTCGGGGTTCATGAAACTATCTAGAGCCTAGAAGGAGAAGACAAAAACCTCAAATATCAAATATTCAAAGCTTTAAAGCCAAGAATACTACGTGCTATTTGAAATCTGTACAAAGGATCATTTTTCTTTGTTTTGTACTTGTTGACTTAGATAGGTATTCTCAATTTCTCAGTTGTACACAAATAGGTACTTTAAGCCATGATGGTTGGTTTCCTTTGGGTAGCTGATTGTATCTTTTGAAGGTTAGAACTGAAAATTTCAAAATGTGTGAGTATTTTTAGATCTTGTTTGGGATTGTGTGGTGAAAATATTTGTAGGAAATCCTTAGGAGTAAGACAGTATTTGCTAGTGTCCTGAAAATGTGTCACTACTTGGAGATGGATCCTCCATTTGTAATTATGTGAGCCTTCTCGGAGGGAAATGCATATGCAGGTGTCAACCAGTATTTTCCAGAGCTAACTGGGATTTTAGAGATTTTCTCAAAGTTTGCTGGAAATGTATCAATATTTAGAGCTTCAACCCATCAAGTCTTTAAAACACAACAGTTGACCATCTTGCAATGAAGTAAAACAAAAGAAGTGCTTACCGCAGAGTTAAACTGAAATCATGCCATTGTTAGATTGCTAATGTGATAATAACGTTGTTTTCTTCTCATAATAGTGGTTTCGCCTGTCAGTCCAGCACCCAGTTTTACACGCCATGAGTCTTATGACAGCCTGGGATCAGACAACAGTGGTCAAGAAGATGAGGAGTGGTTGTCACAGGTGCGGTTTGCAAAAAATATTTACCTATCACTAAGGATGAACAAAGCCTTATGATGATCTTTACTTTTCATCCTCCACAAACATGGGCTCACTTAAAACTCTGCTGCACATATTATAACTCATATCAATAGCAATCACTTGCAATCCTGATTTCAGTATGTTATATTAGCTTAAAATTCAGTAATTTTTATCTTTAACATGTTTGTCCTTGATTTCAAATCTTTCTATTGCTTCGCCCCTCCTATATCCATTATCTCCTACATCCCTGTCAGATCTCTTGGGTTTCCTCCCTAAGTCTCTCTATTTTTCAACATATTTCTCGCACATTTAAGGTATTCCTTACTTTCACCTGTCCTAATATGTCTGCTTGAATCTTGTGGCAAAGATTTGGACTAATAACACTTGTATGAAGCAGCACGACTTGTCTGAAGTATCTGACACAGTTCTTGGTAGAGAAAAACAAAATGCATATTTTTAGATTTAGTGAGATTATCCTCACAGGCATTTGAACCCAGGTAGCAGGTTGATTTTTCTGGAAGCATCCACCTAACAGTCATAGGGTGGGTTCATAATCCAATTGAAAGTGATAGGTGAAGGTGAAGAACCAATCAAAGGACGTATAGCAAGACAACAGTAACAGAATGCCATAGCAGGTAAATGAAGACACTCTATCCATGTTTTGCAATTTAAAACAAAAGTGGGTTCTGCTATAGGATCACTGCTGTGGTGGGGGTGGACAGCAGGGAAGACAATTTAAAAATAAGGGATGTCTGATTTAGATGGATATGAAGAAGGTTTTCTTTCTGAGGGTCATTAGACTTTGGAATTCTCTTTCACAGAGAGTCATAGAAGCTTGTTCACTGAGTATATTCAAAGCTAAATTAGACAAAGTTTTGATTAACTAGTGAGTCAAGGGTTAATGGGAGTGGCAGACAGGAAAGCTGAATTAAGGCTGTAAATCAGAGCAGATGTTATAGAATTGAGGAGCAAGCTCAATTGGCTGAATGGGCTTATGAGTTTACAGGATAGCCTGGGGCTGCTGGTGCATTCAGTCAGGCAGGGGAGACATCCAGTTCTGCCTTCAGTGTTGGTCCTACACAACTCTACACCTCCCATAATTCTGCCACCAGGAGGCCATTTCCAGATAGCTAAACTAGCCCCCACCACCTTTGGGTCTTGGGAAGATCTGAGCCCCTCTCATCAAGCCATCAGGAAATGGCTGGGAATAAGAATGTGATGAAGCTGGAGAGCTGGTGCTACTTTAATCAGGATCTCATCTCCGTTCCCAATTCTGGTAGTGTTTCATATTTCAACCTGTGATGCTGATTTTGTTTGAGGTTGTCCCAAATGAATTCAGGGAGTTGACAGTCCAGTGGTATTATCACTGGGCTGTTAGTCCAGAGACCCAAGTGATGTTCTGGGGACTCGGGTTCAGATCCCGCAATGACAGTTGGTGGAATTAGAATTCATAAAAATCTGGAATTAAGAGTCTCATGATAACTATGAATCTATTGTCAATTGTTGGAAAAATTCATCTGGTTCGCTAATGTCCTTTAACTGGTCTCACCTAAATGTGACTCCTGACCCACAGAAATGTCATTGATTCTTAACTGCTCTCTGGGCAATTAGGGATGGGCAATAAATACTGACCGAGCCAGCAAAATGCACATCCTGTGAATGAATATATAACAAAATGAATTTAGTTTTGAACTGCAGACATTCTTTTTACCAAACAGCAATATGTCACAAATAGAAAATGAGATAAGTAACTGCTTAATATGAGTTTGATGGGTTTTTAGTTTGGAGGTGGGTTCATTGGCCATGATATGGAAAAAATGCCATCTTGGAGTGAACAGGACCTTGATTTAGAAACTCGTCCAAACATTACCAGCTCTGACACTGTAGCTCATGAATAATACTCGTGAAAGGACGAGCGTGAGATAGTGACAGAGAAATTTAGGAATCTCAGTATTAGCCCAGATTATGTCTGCAGGTCCCGGAATGGAGCTCTTGACCCAGTCACCTTCTGACTCTGAGGCAAAAGTAGTGCCACTGAACCAAGCTCATATTTAAAACAAAATTAATTTATTTTTAATTTGCATGAATGTTGCCTGTGATGTTCTGATAAGTGTTCTGAACGTATATCAATGTTGTTAATCCATACAAACTGTAGCACTATGTTCTTCACCCTCATAGTGAGGCTGTAATATTTTGGGTGGGATGGCATTATTCCAGTTTGGATTTGCATATCTTTTATTTTAAATGTATTTTTTAATAATGGAAAACATTGTAAAATTATTACTAAACTTTAATATCAAAAATCATCTCTAAAGATGACTAAAAATTTCTGCTGGTGAGCTAGATCATTAACAGTATATTCCATATCAAATCATTGGTGGAGGAAGAAGACTTTTGCAATAGGCTGGTCAATTGAGGGGCCGTGAAACTTGTGCAGCCTTTCTATAAATTATTTGCAACAAACATTAGCTAAGTATGCCTATAAAATATGCAAAATACCTATTGACACCAGTGCATCCGCCAAAGAGTGGGAGGTGAGGCGGTTTTATGGCGGAATTTAGCACAGTCTGTCTTACAGCCAACAAAGTCCATTTATTTAGCAAAATCTGTTTAAACAATGAACTGCAGGAAGCCGTCTATAGAGTTTATTTTAAAATTATTTCTTTGAGCTACAACACATAAGACTCCTAAATGAAACTGTAGCAATATTTGTCCCAAAAAAAGAGTAATTTCTTCAGCAAAATGCAAGGAGTGGAGGATGATTACAAAATACAAATGTGCATTGGAATCAAACTCAGTCACTTATAACTATGCAGTCTCCAAGTACGTTTGACAGGGAATTACATAACGATCGCTGTAGATGCAGGCAGTAGTTTATGCAATGGTTTGGTACATTAAGGGTACTTTGTAATTTGAACTTTTTGAGCTTGCTTGCTTATTTTTAAAGTTAAATACTATTTTTTGACATGGAATCAGTGAACAATACATTTCAGATGAAGGCCATTTGGCCCTATGTTCACCGTTGGCAACAGCTATTCTATTTATCCCTTTCACCAACTCTGTCCCCAGAGACCCCTTTACATTTTTTCCTCTCAATTATTCAGTAAGTTGCCCTTTTGAAGTTGATCTATTGAATTTTCTATTTAGTTAGCTTCCAGCTTGAACCATAGGTCTTGATTGCTTGAGGAACGCCAGCTCAGAGTTGATGAACTAGAGTGTGAGCTTTGAACACTGTGACACGTCAGGGAGGGGAATGCTTTGTTTCAGGAGGCAGTCACACTGTGGGTTAAGTACTTCAAATTTGCCCAGTGATCAGGGACAGGAGGATGTGAGTACAAGTGAGGCAGATAGAGAGAACCAAATTTAGCATTGGAGGAGCCTCAGCTTTTGACCTTGTCCAACAGGTATGAGTTACTTGCTTGATATGTGGATGAGAAAATGAATTGTAGGAAGGATGGGCAACTTGATGACTACAGCATGGTACAGGAGGCCATTCAAGCAGGAGAGTAAAAAAGAAAGTGGTAGTGGTAGGGGATTCTATAATTTGGGGTACAGATAGTGACCTTTGAAAGCAAGAATGAGAGTTCTACATGGTGTGTTGCTTGCCTGATGCCAAGATAAGGAACATCTCAGACCAGCTTGAAAGGATATTGGCGTGGAGTAGGGGGAGAATCTAGTTACTGTGGTCCATGTTGGAACCGGCAGTATAGGCAAGAGGTCCTATTATAGGGAATATCAGAAATTCAGAACAATATTACAGGCAGGACCTCAAGGTTTGCAAACACTGATTACCTGAACCACATGTAAATTGGCATAGACATAAGACAATTAGGGAAGTAAAAACATGGCTAAACAAATGATATGGGAAAGAAGGGTTCCGTTTCGTGGGGCATTGTCATCAATAATAGAACAGGAAGGACCATAGTCTGTATGTCTGGAGTCTGTACCATAGGGACAGACTCCACCTGAACCAATCTAGGACCATTGTCCTGGCGGAAAGGCTAAGTAGTGGTCACAGGGACTTTAGACAAGGGGAGGAGGGCTCTGGGGAAGTCAATATAGTTTCAAAATCAAGTAACATAACAGAGTAAAGTACTCCAGGCATGGCAGGTAATGGCATAACTACAAGGATCATATTGATTAAACTGGAAGAGAGAAATAATAAACAGACGAATAAAGGGTCAGTGCTGGGGAACAGGTTACAGTGTATGGCCCAGATAAGAGTTCTGTATATGATTATATGGAGCATAAGGAATTAAATGTGCTGGGGGCTCAAATTCAAATTGGAGATTATGATATAGTAGCCGTTACTAAGACATGGCCGCAGCATGATCAGGATGGGAAACTAAATATACCAGGTTATAACGTTTACAGAATGGACAGGGAAAATGGCAGAGGAGATGCAGTAGCCTTAGTGATTAGAAACAAAATTACTTCAATGGTGAAGGAGGATATAATCAGGGAAAGGCATTCAGTAGAAACCATATGGGTGGAACTGAGAAAGAGTAGAGTATGTAAGACTGTAATAGGTGTTGTGTACAGGCTGCCTGGTAGCAACTCTGAAGTGCTATATTATGGAAAAGCAGAAATTAAGCAAGAATGTAACAAAACCAGCATGGTATCAATTGGGAGATTTTAACTTCAACATAGATTGGGAGAGGCAAACAAGCATCTGTCAGAAAGGTAGTGAATTTCTGGAGTGTACACCTGGGATAGTTTCCTATAGCAATATGTTCCATATATAACGGGAGAATAAGCAATTTTATGTTTAGTAATGAATAATGACCCAAATTTAATTAGTCACATAATTATGCGTGAACATTTGCAAATAGTGATCGTAACATGATCGAATTAAAAGTAGCACTTGAAAGCAAACAGCATGAATGAACTACTATAGTTTTAGATTTAGGTAAGGCCAACTTTCACAGGTTGAAACACAGATTATCAATAGTAAACAGGGAATGTCTGCTAATTAGTAAAACAACTGAAGTACAGTGGAGGATGTTTAAAGAAACATTTAGCACAATACAAAATCAATTATACCCCTGAGAGGGAAAAGCTCCAACTTCACAGAAAAAAAACCTTGACAACTTAAACGATAAGGGACAGCATAAAACTAGAAGAGCTTACAAAAATACAAAAGACAGCTGAGATCATGCTGAATGGGAAAGATACCAGCAAAAGGCCACAAATCAGCATCGAAGAGCAACTGTAAGGGATTATGAAAGGAAATTTGCCAGACACATCAAAATCAATAAGAAATTTTATAGGTACATAAAGGGAAATTGGGTGGTCAGGAGCAATGTTCACCACTAAAGACTAAAAATGGGGATATTGCCAATGAGTATGGGGAAATTGCAGACATATTGAATAATTACTTTGCTTCAGCATTTATAGTAGAAAAGGATGAAAGCATATCTGAAGTCTGGGGGAATTAATTATGGATTGGGAACAGGGTCTGAAAAAAATTAAAGTAAACAAAATATCATATTGTGGAAATTAGTGGAATTAATGAGTGACAAATCCCCAGTACCTGATGGTTTCCATCCTAGGGTGTTAAAGGAAGGAGGGAAGCACATTGTCGATATGCTTTTAGAGTTCCCGAGATACAGGAGTTTGGAAAATTGCACATGTCTCTCTGTTTTTTAAGAAGGCTGAGAGCGGAAAATAAGGGAATTACAGACCAGTTAGCCTAACATCTGGGGTAAGGAAATTGTTGGAGTCCGTAAGGTCACTGAACATCTTGAAAATTTCTAGTTAATTAGGGAGAATCAGCATGGATTCATGTCAGTATGTCATACCTGACAAACCTCGTTGAATTTTTTGAAGAGGTGACTAAAGTAGTGGACAAGGGAATGTTATGAATGTTGTTTATGTCAACTTCCAGAAGATATTTGATGAAGTCCTGCATAAGAGACTGTTAACTAAAGTAGCAGCCCGTGAATTGAAGGCAAATTACTGATGTGGCCAGGAAATTGATTGAGTGGCAGGTGAGAGAAAGCAGGGATAATGGGCAGGTACTCTTTGGCAGGATGTGACCAGCGGTGACCCACAAGGATCTGTGTTTGGACATTAATTATTCGCATTATTTATTCATGAATTGAATTATGGCATAGCTAAAATTGCTGATGACACAAAGTTAGGCAGCATTGGAGACAGTGTAGACGGAAGCATAAAATTATAAAGAGACATCTGTAAACTCAGTGAACAGGCAAAACTGGCCAATCTTGAAAATGTCACAAACAGGTGCAGAAAATAATCAAGAAAGCAAATGGAATGCTGGTCTCTGTACATAGAGAACTGGAGTACAAGGATGCAGAAGTTATGCTGCTGTTATACAAAATCCTGGTTACACCCACTTGGAGTACTGTGAGCAGATCTGGGCACCACACCTTAGGAACAATATATTGGTGCTGAATGGAGTACAATGTAGGTTTACAAGAATGATACTTAGACTTTGGGGGTTAGTTCTGAGGAGAAATTACACACTGGAATTTGGAAGGTTAAGGGGTGACCTGATCAAAGTCTTCAAGATATTAACAGGAAAAGGACAGGGTAGATAAATATTAACTATTTCCAATGGTTGGGGGTTCCAGAACCAGGGGTCATAATCTGAGAATTAGAGCCAGATCATTCAGGATAAGTGTTAGGAAGCATTTCTACACAGAAAGGCTGGTAGATATTTGGAACTCTCTTCCATAAACAGCAGTGGATGGTGCATCAGTTGTTAATTTTAAATCTGAGATAGATAATTTTTTTGAGCAAAAGTATTCAAGGATATGGGCCAAAGGCAGGTATATACGGTTAGGCCACAGGTCAGCCATGATCTCATGGAATGATGGAACAGGCTCAAGGAGCTGAATGGCCTGTTTCTCTTCCTGTATTCCTATGATGCTGTCCTGGAAAGCAATTGCGATCTTATTACTGTGTGACTGGTGTAGTACCTTGAACTTATCAAGTTTGAATGAAGTTGCTTGTACTAAGGAGCAAAATAATTGTATAAGTGGAGCCGAATCTTTGGCCTGTCCAATTTATCTTAGAAAAGACCAAAGACCAAATCATCCCAATCACACTGGCATCTTCTCCACTCATATCATTACTGTGAAACCTAGAAGCAGGAGTTCAGGATAATAGATCCCATTTCCGATGGCATCAGATATATTAAGCTGTGTTTATTCCCTGTCCTGTGGAAGGAGAAAGAATAAGTCACTTGTCTTTAAAAACTACTTTAGGACTGTCCCCAGGGATGAGTGCCCTGGACGGGTTTTAGAAACAAGAAAAGGTGATGCAAACATTACTCTGCTGTGGTAAAAGAGCAGCTGTTGCTGAATTTTCCCTTTCAACATGCATTTCAGTTAATGTCTGCTGTCAGAATGCAAGGTAGACACAATATGTCTGCATTCGATGGAACAGCCGGTTCAGCAGTAACAGCTGGCCATAGCCTCAGTGAAAACTGAACCAGCATCTGTTCAATTTTCAGCTCTGCCACACTGATGGTGTCGGTGATTAATCTGCAAAGCTGTTGTGTGTTTCTCCCCCATGCATTTAAAAAAATTAGCATGAATATTAAAATATAGAAATGCCTCTAAATGTAGGATTCTATTAATTTCTTTTGAAAAGGTCTAATCTTTGCTGCAACTAGAATGAAAGGGTTTGTCTGTAAATGGATCAGACATTAGTACCATCTGATTGTGCCCTTCCTTATGCTGAATCCTGACCCACATTCTCTGTTTCTCACCAGCCCACCCACCTGATTTTAGCAGTCAAGGTGCTCGTTTCTTCCACAAGGAATAAGTGCAAGCCTCAAGAATTGTTTCCAAAAAACATTTAGTAAAATTCCCACATTTTGTTCTTTAAACAGCCTATATTTATATGTTAATACCATTATTATAGACACAGTAATAACCACACAGGCATAGCCGTAGGATAGTAATCTATTCAAGGGGTTCAAATTGTTTATGAATGGGCTATCGGCTACGATCGAGTGAAAGCGTGAGGGAAAGAGGGGTGTCAAATGGATAATACAAAGAACAACAGATACCTGGGAATGAATTACATGCTGGAAACGAGTTGAGCAGTTTAGATAGTTTAATGATTGCATGCCATCCAGGGATTCAAATGTATACGTTACAAGTAAATATTAACCTTAGATTGGTTGTACCTTGGAATCTAATTGAACGGAGTTCAGGTGTTTTAGGTATGGAATTATAGATTCCTGGGATTGATAACAGACCATTGCCTAATAAAAGAGTTCAGATAATATAGGGACAGACATGGGCCATTCAGCCTTTGTGCCTCTCCCACCATTCAATAAGATCATGGCAGATTTGTAGCCTAACGCCATATGCCTGCCTTTGGTTCATATCCCTTAATTTTTATGTTGAGCAAAGGTGTTATCTATCTGGGATTTAAAATTAATATCTGATCCAGCATCCACTGCTGTTTATGGAAGAGAGGGACACCACCACAGCATCCCAGCCATCCGAGCCCCTAGGAACTCGGCATGTATGCTAAAACTTTCTGGTCTTGATATCAGAGGACTTAATATGACTGTGGCTTATTTGGTAACATTCTTGTTTCTGAGTCAGAAGTTACAAATTTAAATCCAACTCCAGAGTCTAAAGCACAGAATCTAGTTGTGATGCTGCAGTGATCTCAAGACAGAACAATGTCTTTTGGGTGAGACCAAGGCCTCTTTACCCAGAGAAGCATCCTTAAAAGATCTTGTGCCATTGCTCAAATAGGAATAGGGAAGTTCATCCCCATGTATATATGATCACTGAAGGAGCACACCATCACAGAAAGTTATTAGAATGTTGTTATTTATAGTGCCTTGCTGTACACAAATTGACTGTGACATTTACTACAACAGTGCCTGCACTGCAGAAATGCCTCATTTGTTATAAAGTTCTTGGAGACATCCTGAAGTTGTGAAGGGTACTATGTAACTACATTCACAGGTACCTTCTTTTAAAAAAAAAGTGTTTGCATTTCCATGAATCTATTACTACAGTTCTCTTGATTAGTGGAGTTTTCCGACTCCAAGGCTGGTCACACTGGCCCTGAAATTTAGAGCAGCACAACCTGCATACTGGACTATAAATGTATAACCAAGTTGCAGTGACAGCTGTGTATTCAGCTACCAGAGGTCTAAACTCAGTAATTCTTTCCCAAAACTTTTCTACCCTTCTCCTTTAAAGCATAAGTTAAAACAAAAGCTCTGAGCTTTTTATCCCAATATCAACTTAAGTAGTGTGCTATCAGATTTTGTTTGGTAATGTTCCTGTGAATTGCCTTGGATATTTTATTGCAATAAAGATACTACATAAACAAATGTTCCTGCACAGAGGAAGCTGCAGTGTTGGGTGACTATAATCCAGTAAAAGTGAATAAGGTGCCATGTCATGTAGAGTAGCATTTTACTTGAAGCGAGTTAACATTGGGATTGATTTTGCCCTTATCACTTGAGTTCTGCATGGTCAAAGGTCAGTGAGTGAGAATTGCATTCCTGTTACAGGACCCACCTGGTTTTCTTCCTATTTAAAGGTGGGTGTGCTGCAGTGATTCTCCAATTTTATGCAAATGTTCTAATAGTGCAGATTTGACAAGAATTTAGAAGCACGCATTCTTATCTCTTGGTATTTATTTATGATTTCAGCTAAGATGAATTGAAGAAAATGAGGATAAATCCTTGTTTAAGACCACTTCATTGCTGCACCACCCGTAGATATTTGAACTAAAAAATACCACCTCAGGTTGACATGAACACTCTTACAGATCCCTTACAGATTGATTATAATCTTCCATGCTTAGTGCAACTGCATCTGGCTCAAGATATTTAAAACATTCTCATTGGGAAGAATCTGGACTAAATATTCTTTTGATGTACGGACATGCTGCGGTGGGTTCTCTTGTACATGGCGGAAGTTTTAGTTTAGTAATTGTGTATTAGATGACTCCCATCAGATCTAACTAGACTCTGTTATGTAAAAGAAGGTCAATCTGACCGTGGTTGGAAAAAAAACAAAATAACCTCAAATTAAGTCCCTGAAGAGATTGTCCTTCTTCAGAACATGTGTTATTGTGTGTGCTAAAGTGTAAAATGTATGCTATTTGCCTCATTGTTCAAATTTCATTCTACAAACTTCAATGGTAAATATAGTACTTCTGTTTTATATTTCCACATCAGGTGAGTGGGACAAATTAGATAGGTCCCTCGAAGAGCCAGCCAGTTATGATGTACCAAGTGGCTATGTTCAGTGCCTAAAGATTCTCTGGGGTGTGTCTCAAGTTCAGTTTTGGATGTTTGGTTTGTGAACAAATAGACAGCTGGGTTAGAGTTAGTTTTATATAACTAAATAAAATTAGCTCCGGCTGGCCGTGCTGACTACCCACATAGGTCACTGAGATTCAAGAGCAACATGCACTCAGCAGCATGGTGCCCATTTACCCATTTTTCTGGCTTCTAAAGGAACAGTTAGTATTACTGAGAGTGCATAATGAAATTTAGAATGAGGTCTTTTGACCCATCGGGTCCGTTTCCCTCATCAGCTTTTGTGCAACCTGCTCGTCATGTACTCAACGTCGAATGCTATTCATTTCTCGAACAAAGATTCTGCAGTTTTGTCCTGTTACACACAAAACAAGTGCAAACTGAAAATACAAGGTATAGAGCTGGATGAACACAGCAGGCGAAGCAGCATCAGAGGAGCAGGAAGGCTGACGTTTCGGGCCTAGACTTGGCCTGCTGTGTTCATCCAGTTCTATGCCTTGTTATCTCAGATTCTCCAGCATCTGCAGTTCCTACTTTCTCTGCAAACTGAAAGTATCTATTTTACATTTTACAATTAAGAATTGCAATAATATAATTCATCATGTGTCGTTGTAAGAATGATGACTACTCAGGATCATAAATTCCTGTTGTGAGACCTCAAGTAACTTGAACAGGCCAGTTCTGAACCTTCAGCTGGGACAGGCATCCCTCAAGGTACTGGGAGCTGGATTGCAGGACTTGCTACCATTTCTTTTCTTTTCTGCTGCCACTGAACCCCGTTAATCGAGGTATTTTAATTCAAAGCATGGTATGGCTTGTTGGACAATTTGTTGCCATTTTGAACAATTGATAGCAGCCTTTATCACCAATGATGCTGCACTTAAAGCAAAACTTCAGAGTGTCTTTCAAGCTTTTTCTTTGATATCTTTTTTAGTGCTGGCCATTTCAGAGTTGAGAGAACAGGACTTACCGGAGGGAAATGCTTTTCAGCCACATGGTATCCAGTCTATTTTAGTTGGTTTTTGCAGGCATTTTGCCTGAACTCATATACAGCTGACTTCAATAAGGAATAGCCATTATTTGGTCATTACGTTGCATCCATAAAATGCAGCGGAGAAGTTGCTGGTGGAAATTCTTTTTTCAGAACAGTTCTGACAAAAGTATCACTGGATTCAAAACAATAACTCTTTTCTTTCTACAGATGCTATCCGACCTGCTGTGTTTCTCCAGCATTCTCTATTTTTGTCTCTGATATTCAAATGCACTTGCTTTGCTTTTGTCTGTGTTTATTGTTGTTCATTACTAATAGATACGTTTTCCGTCATGTTGCCTTTTTTAACTTTGAATGTTTATTTTCAGGTTGAGATTGTGACACACACAGGACCCCACAGGCGCCTGTGGATGGGTCCACAGTTTCAGTTTAAGACCATCCATCCTTCAGGACAAACAACAGTTATTTCTTCCAGTTCCTCAGTACTTCAGTCACAGGGACCCAGTGACACCCCACAGCCACTTATGGACTTTGATACTGATGATCTAGAACTCAATAGTCTGAGGTAAGGAAATTGGTCAAAGTATACAAGTACTGGTTTTCCGAACCTTGCCAAAGATACAGAATTTCAGTGGTGTTTGAAAGTCTCTTCCTTCATCTCATGCCTGAATTGCTTCCCCCCCCACCCCCGCCACCCTCAAAAAATTAAGCTGTGCAGACATCGAATTGCACTCATTTATGTTTTAATATGATTGGCCATGTAATGGGGCGGTGCATGCCATGGAAATGGATTTACATATTTTGGGGGTTTCATTTAGACTAGTTTGGCGTCATTGATGAATTCATTGTTGAAGTGGAAAATGCAGTTACAGTGAACTTGTGCATCAAACATTCCTCTAGTCCCTATTGAATTTATTTTTTCCTTTTTGTTCAAACCAAGATGCATAAAGTCTTACAGGATGGAAACAGATCAGAGTGCTGCTAAACAAAGAGAGTTAGGGGTACAGTGCATTGTTCCTTGAAAATGGAGTCACAGGAAGATAGGATGGTGAAGAAAGCGTTTGACATGCTTGCCTTCATTGGTCAGAACATTGTCAGACGCCACATTACAGGGTTTAAGTCCAACAGGTTTATTTGAAATCACAAGCTTTTGGTGCGCAGCCCCTTCATCAGATGCAGCGATGGAGAAGAACGCTCAGAGTTTGTAGGCAGAGAGACCAAGGGCAGGGAGATCGAAAGGTCATACAATTGTTGAGTGGGGGACCCCACCACACTGCTGTATCCGTAAAATCTTCTTACTGTCCTGTTTTGACAGCATCACCTTAATAAATTGTTATGATGTCTCTACCTTAATTACTTTATACAGTTTTGAATTACTTATTGCTTTGGTTAGACCCTCAGCATGCGACTCATATACCTATCATGTTATTCCAGTCAATTAGGTCTCTAGCACCACCTTATTTTTAATTTTTTGTAGAAATTTCTCTGCCTCACTTAGTCAGATTATAGGTCATCCCTTCGCTGGTTAATCAGTTGTTGACACTACTGAACTTCTAACACTCCCGGTCACCTGCAGAGACTATTATCTGACACCCCACTCACACCAGTTGTATGATCTTTTGACCTCTCTGCCCTTGCTCTCTCTGCTGATAAGCTCTGTGTCTGTGTGTTTTTCTCTATCGCTGCACCTGATGAAGGGGCTGCGCTCCAAAAGCTTGCGATTTCAAATACACCTGTTGGACTATAACCAGGTGTCCAGTGACTTCTGACTTTGTCTACCCCAGTCCAAAACCGGTACCTCTACATCATGGTCAGAACATTGAGTAAAGGATTTGGAATGTCATGTTGCAGCTGTACAAAACATTAGTAAGGCCACTTTTAGAATACTGCGTACAATTCTGGTTGCCATTCTATAGAAAGGATACTGTTAAACCTGAGAAGGTGCAGAAAAGATTTACAAGGATGTTGCTGAGACTTGGGTTTGAGCTATAGAGAGAGGCTGAATAGGCTGGGGCTTTTCTCTTTGGAGCATCGAAGGTTGAGAGGTGACATTATAGAGATTTATAAAATCATGATGAAAATGATAGCTTGAATATCCAAGGTCTTTTTCCTCAGAGCCCTGCACGGGCCCTAGTTATGCCTGTCTCTTCATGGGGTACGTGGAATATTCCTTGTTCTAGTCCTATTCTGATCCCTACCCACAATTCTTCCTCCGATACAGGGATGATATCATCGGTGCTGCTTCCCTCTTTCGTCTAGAATTGGAAAAGTTCATCAATCTCGCTTCCAATTTCCACCCTGCCCTTTTATCTGGTCTAGTTTTGACTTCACCTTTCCCTTCCTTGACATCTTTGTTTCGATTTCTAGGGATAGACTGGCCACTAGTATCCGACATAAACCCACTGACTCCCACAGCTACTTGGACAATACATCCTCGTGCCCTACTTCCTGTAAAGACTCCATTCCATTCTCTCAGTTTTTCCATCTCTGTCACATACGTTCTGATGAGGCCATCTTCAACAAGGGAGCGTCTAAAATGTCCACCTTCTTCCTCAACCAAGGATTCCCCAGCAGCATTGTCGACAGGGCCCTCAACTGGATCCGACCTGTCTCCCGCACTTCCACCCTCAGTCCCTCTCTTGCCTCCTGCAACAGTGATAGGGTTCCCCTTGTCTTTACCTACCATCTGACCAGCATCCACATCCAGAAGATCATCAATCACCATTTCCGCTACCTCCAGCAAGAAGCCACCACCAGATACACATTCCCCTCCCCTCCCTTGTCTGCCTTCCACAGGGATTTTTCCCTCTGGGACACCCTGGTCCCTTTTTCCTTCAGTCTCAACATCCCCCAAAGCCCTACAGCACCTTCCCCAACAACCGCCAAAGGTGTAACACCTGCCTTTTTATGTCCTCCCCAGTATCCAAGGGCCCAAACATACCTCCCAGGTGAAGCAGCACTTTACCTGCATTTCCCACAATCTGGCCTACTACACTCGCTGCTCACAATGTGGTCTCCTCTATGTGGGGGAAACAAAGTGTAGACTGGGTGACCACTTTGCAGAACGTCTGTGTTCTGCCTGCTAAAAAGACCCTGAGCTTCCAGTTGCCTGCCACTTTAACATAGCACCCTGTTCCCTGGCCAGCATCTCTGTCTCAGGCTTGCAGCAGTGTTCCAGCAAAGCTCACCACAAGCTGGAAGAACAACACCTCATTTTCCGCTTGGGGACCCTGCAACCCTCCCTCGGGAATCAATATCAAATTCAATAATCTTAGGGCATGAACTCTCCCACGTCCTAGCCCCCTACCCAACACATCAGGCCTTGTTATCACAGAGCCTGCCATTACACATTACCTATTCTTAGCCATTAACAGTCTCCAATGACAGCTATTCACCCTCCTGGCAGACCGTTATCCACTCCTTCTCTGTCCAACTGTTCTTGTCTCCCTTTGGGCTCAACCCTACCTATTGTTTATTCCTTACATCCTCCCCCGACCCTATCCTTTGCATATAAATCAACATTTTCCAAGCTACCATCAGGTCTGAGGAAGGGTCACCAGACCCGAGAAATGTTAACTCAGATTTTTCTTCACAGATGCTGCCAGATCAAATGAGTTTTTCCAGCAACTTCTGTTTTTGTATCTTTTTCCTCGGGTAGGGGAGTCCAAAACTAGAGGGCATAGGTTTAATGTGAGAGGGGAAAGATTTAAAGTGAACCTGAGGGTTAACTTTTCACATAGAGGGTGGTGCATGTATGGAAGGAGAGGCCAGAGGAAGTGGTGGAGGCTGGTACAGTTACAACATTTAAAAGGCACCTGGATATGTATATGAGATAATAGGAACTGCAAATGCTGGAGAATCAGAGATAACAAGGTGTAGAGCTGGATGAACCCAGCAGGCCAAGCAGCGTCATAGGAGCAGGAAAGCTTCTGATGAAGGGTCTAGGCCCAAAACGTCAAGCTTTCCTGCTCCTATGATGCTGCTTGGCCTGCTGTGTTCATCCAGCTCTACACCTTGTTATCTCTGGATATGTATATGAATAGGAATGATTTAGAGGGATACAGGCCAAATGCTGGTAAATGGAGCTAGGTAAGATCAGGATGTCTGTTCGGCGGGGATGAGTTGAACCAGAGAGGCTGTTTTCGTACTGTATCAGAGATAGTAAGAACTGCCGATGCTGGAGTCAGAGATAACACAGTGTGGAGCTGGAGGAACACAGCAGGCCAGGCAGCATCAGAGGAGCAGGAAAGTTGACGTTTTGGGTAGGCACCCTTTAGAAATGGGGAAGGGGGAAGGGAGCTCAGAAATAAACAGAGGAGGGGTGGGGCTGGGGAAGGTGGGTGGGATGGTGATAGCTGAGTGCAGGTAGGGAGTGGTAGGGATTGGTCAGTGAGGTGGGAGGAGTGGATAGATGGTCATATCACCCCACTAACCTCAGTATCCAATGTATCATTCTCTGCCACTTCCGCCACCTACAATCCGACCCCACAACCAAAGATATATTTCCCTCCCCACGCCTATTTGCCTTTCGTAGGGACTGGTGTCTCCGTGACTCCCTTGTCCGTTCCACACTCCCACTAGCCCCATCAAACCCGGCACCTTTCCCTGCAACCGCAGGAAGTGCTACATCTGCCCCTACACCTCCCCCCTCACCTCCATTCAAGGCACCAAACCTTTCACATCAGCCAGAGGTTCACCTGCACATCCATCAATGTGGTCTACTGCATTCGCTGCTTCCAATATGGCCTCCTCTACAACGGTGAGACCAAGCGGAGGCTCGGAGACTGCTTTGTAGAGCACCTGCGCTCTGTTCATGACAAACGACAACACCTTCCAGTCGTGAACCATTTCAACTCCCCCTCCCACTCCCTGGGTGACATGTCCATCCTGGGCCTCCTTCAGTGTCGCAGTGATGTCACCCGGAAACTGGATGAGCAGCACCTCATATTCTGCCTTGGGAGCCTACAGCCGAATGGCCTAAATGTGGATTTTACCAGTTTCAAACATCCCTCATCCCATGACCAACCCTCCCTTTCATCCCCGCCTTCTTGACCTGACACAACCAGACCATCTTCTCTCCCACCCATCCGCTCCTCCCACCTCACTGACCAATCCCCATCACTCCCTACCTGCACTCACCTATCACCATCCCACCTACATTCCCCAGGCCCATCCCTCCTCTCCCTATTTATTTCTGAGCTCCCTTCCCCCTCCCCCTTTTCTGAAGAAGGGTCCCAACCCGAAACGCAAACTTTGGTACTGTATGACTTTTTTCCTGTATAACTCATCCATGCCAGCCAGGTTTCCTGAAGACTGGAGTTGGGCTAATGTGGTTGCATTATTTAAGGAAGGCTGGAAGGAAAAACCAGGAAACTATAACCTAGTGAGACTTACATCAGCAGTGGGTAAATTTTTGGAGGGGATTCCAAGGGACAGGATTTACATGGATTTGGAAAGGCAAGGACTGATTAGGGACGGTCAGCCTTACTTTTTGCATGGGAAATTGTGTCATACTTACTTGATTGAGTTTTTTGAAAAGGTGACCAAAAAAATTGATGAAGGCAGAATGGTAGACCTTGTTTGTATGGTTTTCAGCAAAACATTCAACAAGGTTCTACATGGTAGACTATTTAATAAAGTTAGATCACAATTGGATACAAAATTGGCTTGAAGATAGGAGACAGAACATGGTGGTGGACAGGTGTTTTTCAGACTGGAGACCTGTGGCACATGGTTTGGCAGATGACACCAAAATAGATGGAATACTGGACAGTGAAGAAGATTATCTCAGAATACAATGGGACCTTGATCAGATGGGCCAATGGGCCGAGGAGTGGCCGATGGAGTATAATTTAGATAAATGTGAGATGTTGCATTTTGGTAAGGCATATCAGGGCGGAACTTATACAGTTAAGCACATTCTCCCTGTATCTGCATGGGTTTCCTCCAGGCGTTCCGGTTTCCTCCCACAGACCAAAGGTGTGCACGCTAAGTGGATTGGCCATGTTAAATTGCGCATAGTGTTTAGGGAGGTGTAGATTAGGGGGATGGGTCTGAGTGGGATGCTCTGAGGGTCGTTGTGGACTTGCTGGGCCAAAGGGGCTATTCCCACACTGTAGGGATTCTATGATCTACAATCTTAATGATACAGCCCTGGAGAGTACTATTGAACAAAGAGACTTAGGGGTGCAGGTGCATATTACCTTGAAAGTGGAGTGCAAGTAGACCGACTGGTGAAAAAGGTGAATGGCACTCTTGCCTTTATTGGTTAAAACATTGAGTATAGAAGTTGGGACGTTATGTTGCGGCTGTACAGGACATTAGTGAGGCCACTTCTGAAGTACTGCATACAGTTCTGGTCGCCTTTCCATTTGAAGGATGTTGTTAAAATTGAGAGGGTGAAGAAAAGATTTACATGGAAATTGATGGGACTGGAGGGTTTGAGCTATAGGGAGAGGCTGAATAGGCTGGGGCTTTTTTCCCTGGATCATCGGAGATGGAGAGATAACATTGTAGAGGTTTATAAAATCGTGCAGGGCATGGTTAGGATAAATAGCCAAGGTCTTTATCCTTGGGTAGAGAAGTCCAAACCAAGAGGGCATAGATTTAAAGTGAGAGGGAAAGATTAACATGGACTTGATGGGTAACTTTTTCACACAGAGGGTGGTGCATGTATGGAATGAGCTGCCAGAGGAAGTGGTGGAGGTGGGTACAATTACAGAATTTAAAAGGCACTAGGAAGGGTTTAGAGTGATATGGGCCAAATACTGGCAAATAGGACCAGATCAGATTGGGATGTTTGGTCGGTGTGGATGAGTTCAACCAAGGGTTTGTTTCTGTGCTCTATGACTCTACTGTTGTAATGTGAATTACAGTGAAGCATTTGGCTGTTTCCACATCACTGTATGACTTGGTTGAAATGGACCAATTTCTAAAGCATTGCGGTCTTGGAGGTTTATTCAGACCAGTCACTGTCCTAAGATCACTGTTAATACCATATTTCCAGGGAAAACACCTAATGACATTTCCATCGACAGGAAAACATCAGTGATAAGTACACAGAACTCTTTCGGTCTTTGAATGACTTTGTGAATGGAATACAGGTTCCACAGACTAATTCCAATGGAGACATCAACAATAAGGGCTTCAACTTCATAAGTGTGTAGCTTATTTCAGAGCACAAAAGTTAGAAGCAGAATTTAAAGCCCTATATGGTGGGAAGTTTGGTAATGGAGGCTAATTTAATCAGGCAGCAGGATGGTGGGTGGAGTTTCTGCCACTACCTGACATGCCACAATTAAGACCGTGACAGGAAGACCCAATGGTACCCTTCACACTCAACTGCGTATTCTGTAGTGTGGGAGCAAGGCAGGGAAACAGATCCATGATCGATTTAAGGACTCTCGGTGTGTGGTGGTTTGTGCTGCTGCTGGTCCCTTAGTCACAGGATAATGGTGGAGGATCCTTTTATCAGGAAGCAAGGGGCAAATTCTCCTCAGTCCCAACCTTTACAAAGCTTTGAAGAATCCATATATTGTGGCCTAGATCAGGTGCTATTTTTGTTTCATCCTTCATGTGGAGCAGAACTGGATGGTCTGTTTTGGTATTACATGGAAAGACTCTGCCTTGGGGAGAACATTGAATTTAACTATGTCACATAATAACCATTCAATATAGTAATCGAAAATGCAGTCGTTCTGGTGAAATATTAGCCTAAACTACAGGCCAGATTACTGTTGCAGTGTTTAACAACTTTTTTTTTGGTTATTATGGTGACAGGATCCAGCCAGTCCGCTCAGAACCTGTTAGCATGCCTGGATCATCAAGAGTAATTGCTGACCGGAGAACTCTTTCAACGGTGATTGATGCTGGATCAGGTAGGAAATCTACCCACAAGTTGCACTGGGAGGGGAGGAAATGTCATAACTTCACCTGCTGAACTCTCTTATTTGAATATGTGTAATGCTCCAATTAGACTGATTTGTTCAGCAGACTTCCATTTGATTTTTCTGAAGGTGTCACAAGCTATCTTAAGAATTATTAGTGACGTGTTTGCCAGAAATATGCTAATGTAAATGTCTTGTCTGATGTGAAGAAAGTCTACAGTGGATTAACTGTGGTCTCACAGAGTGCATGTGCCTGCTTGGTTGGATGGTACATACTGACAGAGTGAAAGCTGTTGTTGTAAATGAGTAAGATAATTCTTGTCATTTGCAACAATAGAAATTTGTTTCTGCCTTCAAGTTTCCATTGTTTCATGTTTTTGTTACCTGAACATGTTATCAAGGCTTTCTGCTTCCTAGTATACGGTGGTAAAGATCTGGTGGTACGAAGTTTTCTGATATGTGCTCTGGTGTGCATCTTGAGTACAACTGAATCAAAATTAACATGCCTCCTGATGTAAATGAGAGTTGACAGCAGAATAAACTGTAGTTTCATGCATGCTGATAACAAATAACAGATTTGCAGTAGAGGATCAGCCATGACACTTTGAATGGCAGAGTTGGCTCAGTGGACTGAATAGCCTGTTTTTGTTTTCTGTGTTTTTATGGAGCAGTGTTATGTTTTCATGTACATTTCCTACAAGCCTTTTCATCATGTGCTCAAATCAGGGTAGAATTGCTCTGGGTGCTGTGATGTAAATGATTGATGATAAGTTCCTCTGGACAGTATTTCCTGCAAAAACACAAATGTGCCCTTTGTTACTATTTATGTACCCATTATGAACAGTGGATTCAGCACGTAGAACTCTGTGACCCTAAGCTAGAAAATCCAAGTTTAAATGCGATTGGCATTCACACAACTTCCTCTCAAGGGCATGTTTTGTCTGCCCTAGCCTGTAGGATAGGAGTGAAAAACTAGTAACCGGAATCAAAGCTCCTGAGTTCAAGCACGCCACTTACTGAGTTAATCAAGAAGTGCTGCAGAAAGAATTCCGGATGCGCCTGAAAGACAACTTGTCCAAGAAGAGTAGTGTGATGAAAAGTGAGAACTGAGAAGGTTACACTAGTAACATTTCAACATACCACTATCTCATGACACATATGATAACCAGTCCAAAATGCATCCATAAACTTATCCATAGTTTTTCAAATTGGCTCATCTTTAAACATAGGGTTTAATTTTAAGCTAACTCCAGGACACCCAAGGAATAGTGTAGAATTCCAATTTTATGCTGTCGCTATTATTGATTTCAATGGGAAATAAACTTGAGTAGAATGTGAAGCCAATGTTGCACCCAGTCACCTCAGTCTGCTGCTGAGCTGGTTCCACTGAAGTTGTTCCCTGTCAGCAATGGCAGACTCTATACAGGAATACCAGATGTCTCACCACCCACAAAATATGTGACAGTCAGGAATTTTACATGTAACGAGCAACCTATTTTTACAGAAGTTTGAAAAATATTGTTTTTACATTGATTTTAATCTTTCAGTGTGATGCAATCCAGATACACAACACAACTGACGGATTTAAAATTTGTGAGTCAGATTCCAAAAGCCTTACATTGCTTGCGGTCTCTGTTTTTCAGTAAACCACCAGTTCCTGTTATGTATGCTTTACTGTTCCAATATTCTAGCTCACTGCAATCTTAGCGACACTGTTCAAGCCCTCATTGACTTGGTTTAGATTTGGTGCCACCCAGTTCGCAGCAATGAACAGTAAGTTATAAAGTGTCTAACCATGCATTTTAAACATGTAATTCTGAAGCAGTTTCCAACTTAACTTTTAACATTGAGGTTTACTTTGATCTTCCACTCAAACCAGTTCTTGCCAATTTTCCTCAAACATTTATATTTAATCATCTTTCATTATCCTTAATGACCATTAAAAAAGAAGACCGCCAAAGAACTAAAAGCAGCATTTATATTGTGACTACCAATCTACAAGATGGATTTTCAGCAGGTTTATATTCTGTAGCTGTAAAGCAGTAGTTTGTGATCAAGAAAAAACACAGATATAGCAGGAACTGCAGATGCTGGAGAATCTGAGATAACAAGGTGTAGAGCTGGATGAACACAGCAGGCCAAGCAGCATCAGAGGAGCAGGAAAGCTGACGTTTCGGGCCTAGACCCTTCTTCAGAAATGGGGGAGGGGAAGGGGGTTCTGAAATAAATAGGGAGAGAAGGGGAGACAGATAGAAAATGGATAGAGGAGAAGATACGTGGAGAGGAGACCGACAGGTCAAAGATGCGGGGATGGAGCCAGTAGAGGTGAGTGTAGGTGGGGAGGTAGGGAGGAGATAGGTCAGTCCAGGGAGGACGGACAGGTCAAGGGGGCGGGATGAGATTAGTAGATAGGAGATGGGGGTGTGGCTTGAGGTGGGAGGAGGGGATAGGTGGGAGGAAGGACAGGTTAGGGAGGCGGGGACGAGCTGGGCTAGTTTTGGGATGCAGTTGGGGGAGGGGAGATTTTGAAGCTTGTCAAGTCCACATTGATACCATTGGGCTGCAGGGTTCCCAAGCGGGACATGAGTTGCTTTTCCTGCAACCTTCGGGTAGCATCATTGTGGCACTGCAGGAGGCCCAGGATGGACATGTCGTCTGAGGAATGGGAGGGGGAGTTGAAATGGTTCGCGACTGGGAGGTGCAGTTGTTCAGTGCGAATCGAGCGTAGGTGTTCTGCAAAGTGGTCCCCAAGCTTCTGCTTGGTTTCCCCTATGTAGAGGAGGCCACAACGGGAACAGCGGATGCAGGATACCACATTAGCAGATGTGCAGGTGAACATCTGCTTGATGTGGAAAGTCTTCTTGGGGCCTGGGATGGGGGTGAGTAGGGAGGTGTAAGGGCAGGTGGAGCACTTCCTGCGGTTGCAGGGAAAAGTGCTGGGTGTGGTGGGGCTGGAGGGGAACGTGGAGCAGACAAGGGAGTCCCGGAGAGAATTGTCCCTCCGGAAAGCAGATAAGGATGGGGAGGGAAAAATATCTTTGGTGGTGGGGTCGGATTGCAGATTGCGGAAGTGTCGGAGGATGATGCGTTGGATCTGGAGGTTGGTGGGGTGGTACGTGAGGACGAGGGGTATTCTGTTTTGGTTGTTATTGCAGGGAGGGGGTGTGAGGGATGAGTTGCGGGAAATGGGGGAGACACAGTCGAGGGTGTTCTCGACCCCCATCCCAGGCCCCAAGAAGACTTTCCACATCAAGCAGATGTTCACCTGCACATCTGCTAATGTGGTATACGGCATCCTCTGTTCCCGTTGTAGCATCCTCTACATAGGATAAACCATGTGGAGGCTTGGGGACCACTTTGCAGAACACCTACGCTCGGTTCGCACTGAACAACTGCACCCCTCAGTCGCGAACCATTTCAGCTCCCCCTCCCACTCCTCAGACGACATGTCCATCCTGGGCCTCCTGCAGTGCCACAACGATGCCACCTGAAGGTTGCAGGAACAGCAGCTCATATTCCGCTTGGGAATCCCTATAGCCCAATGGTATCAATGTGGACTTCACAAGCTTCAAAATCTCCCCTCCCCCAACCGCATCTCAAAACCAGCCCAGGTCGCCCCAGTCTCCCTAACCTGTCCTTCCTCCCACCTATTCCCTCCTCCCACCCCAAGCCCCACCCCCATCTCCTACTTACTAACCTTATCCCACCCCCTTAACCTGTTCGTCCTCCCTGGACTGACCTATCTCCTCCCTACCTGCCCACCTACACTCACCTCTACTGGCTCCATCCCTGCCTCTTTGACCTGTCTGTCTCCTCTCCACCTATCTTCTCCTCTATCCATCTTCTATCCGCCCCCCCCCTCCCTATTTATTTCAGAACCCCCTTCCCCTCCCCCATTTCTGAAGAAGGGTCTAGGCCCGAAACATCAGCCTTCCTGCTCGTCTGATGCTGCTTGGCCTACTGTGTCCATCCGTCTCTCCACCTTGTTATCCTATATGTACACACTTAGGTGTACTCACAGAGCTCAGTACCTGGCTAGTAAATTATAAAATGCGTTGAGAGTTGGCAACACCGTCCATAATCTCAAACTACTCCACAAACACTCTGTCATCTGTAAAAATAACCAGAGATCTAGAGTGTCAGTTTAACACTGCACTGGAATGGCATTCTTAACATCATGAGGCCTGCCTGAATGTAGCATCTTATGCCAATGGTTCTCAGGGGTCGGCAGGAATGTGTAGGTGAGGCTTTAATTAGATTTGCCATGATCTTATTGAATGGTGGAGAATTAGAAAGGCCAAATGGCCTATTCATGCTCCTGATTTGTATATTCATATGTACCCATCTCCCTGTTGATAACTTTAGAGACGCATTCTTATTTTTGCATCTAACTTTAGAGATGCATTCTTATTTTTGCATCTATTTTTGTCTGCAAAGTAGGAACTGCTCCACACTGCTGCAGAAATCATACTATAACAAGGCTCTTTCGTTCAGTTCTATCATCTTCTCATGATGCTTATTTAAATAAGGAGTAGAGTGACATTATCAGATACAGTTTTAAAAATTAAGCCAGCCAACACCATTCAGAGTTTGAGAGAGATAGTCATCGGAAGGGTCTGAACTAATTCAGCGTCTTCACACCAGATCGATTTTTAACATCAGAATTTACTGTTTAAACAGGTATATGTAACAAATAAACATGGATCGCTCTAAAGATAGATCAAAGTGGAAAGATCAAAACAAATAACCTTAGTGTTAATTGAATCTTTATGCCTCTAGTTTGGAAATTCTGCTGAACCATATTTAGCTTGTTAAACCTAAAAAGTGTGGAAAGGTAAGTCTACATTAAACACAAACATTAACATATTTATTTTTGTAATCTGATGTGGAACAACACCATTTATGTAGGCTTTATTGCATTTTTTAATATTAATGAGACTACACTATACCACAGAGTTGTCCCTAATGTGGAATAATTACTCTAGGTTACCATTGTTTCTAAATTATTTCAGACAGTCCACTGCAACCCTACATACATTGGGAGCTCCAAGAAACCTCTTATGATTGGACCAGGATTTCTATGAAATGCAAGTAAACATGAGTAATTTGTAAATCTTTGCAAGAAGAGCCATCAAATCATCCATTCAGCCACTGTACCTGAATCCAAACTGAAAATACTGAAAAATCTCCATTATATACAGAAGTGGTTTGAAAGCTAATGAGGTCTCTTGGGAGCAACTTGGCAGTAGACTGAGTTATACTTATTGTGCCCAAATTTTTATTTAAAAAAAGGTAATTGAGAGATACTTTGAATCTTTGATCAAGAATTCTATACTGCTGGAAAGATTAAAAATTTAATTCCATAGCTTGGAATTCACATTCAGTTCAGGGATGTGTACCATGGAGCTGTGTGGATATTGGGTTTTGGACAGCTATTTGGTGTAATGTTTGTAAGATTCGGAATGATTTCTTGTGGTGGTGGTAGCGGTAGTGGTGGTGATGATGTGCTGCTTAGAAGCTGGTAAGAATGTGCATTTAAAATAACAGAAATTCTGGCTCTGTATGAGCTTGAAATTACTAGCCCCTGTAAAAGAGCAGGAAAGCCCTTTACACGTCATTATTCCTCCTGGCTCTTGTTTGTTTGTAATTGTTCAAGGGTAGCATATCAAACAGTAATGTAGTACTCCAAAACACAACTTCTTGCTGATGGCAATTGTACTCATTGAATAACTAGCTTAGCTTACATTCTTGATCCCTTAATTACATACCAACCAGCAACATCGTACTGACTAATTGTGAGCTTTCCTGTATTAGACGTAGCAATTCTTAAGTACTGCTCGTAAAATCTCATACACTTTGTTGGAAGTAAACCACGTAATACACCTCTGAACTTGAACTATTTTAGTATTAAAACTGACTTAAATGGAACAGACACATTAAATATTAATAAAACATTGCAAAGAAGAAACTTGTGACTCCACTCTAAAGACTTACCAAAACTTTAAAAGGCTCCTGGTAGCAAACACATTTCTCTATTTGGCTCTTAGTTCTCGAAATTCTCTATCACACTTGCAGCAGCTGCAAAAAGAAGGGAGGATCACAAGTTAGAAATAGCAGCAGTCTACAATACAGAAATTAGCTTTAATTTAGTGTAATTTGTGGATAGTATTTTGGTGTATTCTGTGGTTATAAACCAAAGAATATATGAAATACAGTTGTATATACGAATTCACATCATACATCCATCAGTTTCAGATTATTTGTTACAGTTGACTTTCACCTAAACCCCAGTGTACTTGTCTGCTCGTTCCATCAGAGTAACAACAATCAAAAATTATTTTCTTCAAGTAGAACTTAAACGTGTTATCTAAAATGATATTACAGTGCGAAAGTGAGGAAAGCTGCATTATTTGCATTGCCATCCTTCAAAAGGACAGTTAGACAATGTCCTGTCTTCATGTTTGGATTAACTGTGTACAAAGTAGAGGAGGGCATTCTGTTGGTAACCTGACCAATTCTTCTTTCACGAACAAAGCAAATACAGCATTGTTGCTGAGGAGCAAGTGCCACATTTGTCTACATAATAAGTCACTGACTCCGAAATATTAATTATGTAAAGTGCTTTGTGTCATTTTGGCAATACAATAAATTGTTATATAAATGTAAACATTTTTCTTTCTACATGGATGAGATAATGTAAGAAAAACAAATATTTAGTAGTTATTTTACAAGTGTTCAAAGGCTGCCTGGTCATTATCATCACATAATTCATGATTTTTTTTCTGTTCTCAATTTTATACATCTCCTCCTCTTCTGAAAGTATTGACCTGTGTGCAGGAAACAGTTCTCCAGCTACTAGTTTGATGCGATACCTCAGTCAAATAATAATTCTTCATGTGTGAAAATTGACAGTGTTGGCATGGTCAGTTCTTATCTGGTCCTTACTCAAAGTGAACTGCCAATGTGGATTAGTGATCTGGAGTTAGAATCCTGAACAGGGACATAGTGAGTGATTAAAGCACTTCCATTGTCGTCTCAGCTGAGATCTGCTAATTCGTCACAAATGAGCAGAATTACTGATTTGATTTTCGTAATCTGCTTCCAGCTATCTCTGTACTGTACTCTGCACTTATCCCTTTTTGATGGACATAGTGATTCAATAATCAAAATTGATGAGTATTCATTTTATCAATACCATGAGTGTGTGCCTACTTTTAATACGGGTGGAAAGATTTTCCCATACTGTTTAGCAAGTTTATCATCTACATCAATCAGCTTCCATTGTAGCTTGGATTTGCAAAGTGAAACCAAATCCAGATGAGTTGTTCCAATAAACAAGCTCCCCACAAAAAGATCAACAACAGTTTGCATTTATGTACCACCTTTAATATAGCATGTTGTTCAGCAAAATGCATCATTGAGTTGCTAAAGGAAGTATCAGAGCAGCTGATTTGTTCGAAGAGGTAGTATTAAGCTGTAATTTATAGCAGAGTATGGCAGCAAGTTTTAAGAAACAAATTCTAGAGCTTAACACCTAAGCAGCTGAAGGCATGGCCACCAGTAGTGGAGCAAACGAAATCAGGCTATTGCAAAAGGTCAGGGTTGTAATGCTGGAGGAGGTTGCAGAGATAATATGAGGGTCACTGAGGGATTTGAATATGGCAAAGATTACACTTTAAAACTGAGGCATTGATAGACTGGGAGTCAGTTGTAAGCATTGCGATGATGAGTGATTAGAACATGGAACAAGTTAGGATTTGAGCAGCAGAGTTTTAGATCAGCTCAAGTTTATGGAGGGTTGTAGGTGAGAGGGCAACCAGGAGGTCATTGGAACCTGGAGGGAACAAAAGCATTGATGGAGAGTTCTGCAGGAAATTGGTTGAGGCGAGTTCAGGAACTGGTGATGTTACAGAGTTGGAAATAGTCAGTCTTGGTCGTGAAGAAGGTAGAAAGTTGGCAGTTCAGCTCAGATTCAACATGGATGTCATGATTGCAATCCATCTGGTTCAGCCCCAGAACTTGAAAGACCTCGTATTAACATCCTCTAAAATCAGTTGACTTTCATGCAGCGCATTTCCATGATTTTCTGTATAATACACAATGTATCTCAAAATAATTCATTGTTAAGCATATTGAAACAAGATGGAAAAGGTTTTTTTAGAGACTTAAGATACAATATAAACCTGTTTCTTTCAACAGTAACTACCATTTGAGCACCCAATGAGATCACATATTTGAAATTGCTGTTGAAGGTTTAGCACTTCAGAAACTAATTTGCAATCTCAATGTGAGAACCTTTTATATTTTTATATTTTTATATTTAAAAATATCTCCAGTGAGTAAAAGTGTAATGTCACAGGCAGTTAACTTTTGGTGATTTGAATATGCAGTTATTGACTAAATTACACAATTTTTAAAAACCATTGTCTTTACCTGGTGATTATTTAGACAGGCAAGGTTCTCAGTACTTGATCATTGATTTTGTGGTTTGTGTATTGAAATCTGGTAGTCTTAATTGACTTATACTTGGCCAATATTAATGAGGTGTAGTTGTTAGGTGTTAAGTTGGAGACCAGGAGTGATGCCCATGAGAAAAACAAAACCAATTGACAACTTTTTTGAAATTATATCCATCAATGTTGTCATAAGCCATTCTTCAGTATTTATATTAACCCTGACATGGTATCTGAAGCAGAGTTACAGTGAGCTTGTAAGAATCATTAGAGCACTGTGAATGCTGGAAATCTGAATAAAGACAGAAGATGCTAACAATGTTCAACCGGAAAGGAAACATCCACAGAGAGAGATGTCAAGGGTTAACATTTAAGTTTGATGCTATTTCTAACTTTGCTTTCTCTTTCTGCCTAGATGTTGCTGAAACTCCTAAGTATTTCTAGCATTTTCTATGTGCATTATTTTAGAATCAGATAGACTTTAACAAAATACTGTAAATCAACATCAGTATTGTGCAGAGACTAGAGAAGATGGGATTGGTGTCCTTTCAGCAGATATTGCTTCTGGGAAATTTAATAGAAATTTCAAAATTATGAGGGTTTTTAATAGAGTAGTTGGGGAGAAACTGTTTCCTGTGGCACGAGGGCTGGTAATCAGAGAACACTGATTAGATATAATTGGTAAAAAGGAGGAGGAGCAAAATGAGGGACCGATTTTTTAAAAATGTAAGTAGTTCTTATAATCTGAGTTAATTGTCTGAAAGTCAGTGGAAGGAGATTCAAATATAACATTTTAAAATGAATTGGATAAACACTTGGTCGGGACCAATTTGTAGGGATATGGGAAAGAGGGTTGTGCAGCCAATTGGACAGTTCTTTCAAAGAGCTGGCTCGGGTGTGATAGTTGAAAGGACTTTCTCTGTGCTGTGGTACATATGGAGTCATTAATAGTGAACAGGAAGCAGGATCATTGTTCATATAAGGTATGACACAAGTAGGCTTTGAGAATGGGAAGATATTGAGTATTCTCAAGTGGTAAAGGCAGACTTCATTGTTTAGGTGTGTGGTGGCTGATGACCTGTTGGTGATAGTTCCCTTCTGCTACTCTATGTTGTAACCCAGATATGGAAGAGCAGAGATTGTATGCAGAATTGTGCATAGCAAAGTCCTGCGCACACTGCAGTGATGATGGCCAAGAGATCTGGCTTTTAGCTGTTATTTGAGGGCTAGATATCAACCTAAACATTGCACTGAGCCTAACTGCCCATGTTTAAAATAGTGCCATGGATCTTTACAATCATCTGTGAAAGCAGAAAGGCATTTGTTTAGTATGTTATCTGAAAGATGCCACCTCTAACAGTGCAGTGCTCCCTCTGTACTTCAGGAAGAGATTGCAACTTTATATGTGGGAGTTTCAAAGGGTCAGACTAAGTTGAGTATGTTTCCAGGATTTTGGGACAACGAGACAAAAGATAAGCATTTAGTATGAGATTAAAAAAAGGAATGGTTTTATTCGTGTTAGTGCTATGTTGCGTTATATTCTGGCTGACTAGTGATATAAGATGGCAAAGTGAGAGTTGTCAAGTGGAGAGAAATGGTCAATCACTATCAACAACTTCCACTTGAATAAGGCGATTAGTCTAAATAGAAATTATAAGATTTTTCACAAGTAGCCATGAAGAAAATGGACGCCAGGTCAGGAAAGGAGGAATTAGGGGATGACCAAAACATGGGATGAAGAGTTGCATTTGAAAAGGTTCCTAAAGGTAAAGATCCAATGACTCGAACCTCATATGCTTCATTCTTTGTGAATTTTTATTTCTTGGACGATTTATAGTTGATGTTTTTTCTCTCTTTATGACTTACCTTTCATGACCTCCAGATATTTTAAAGCATTTTATAGTTGATGAAGTACTGAAGTGGAGTCAGTGTTGCAAAGTTATTTTTTGTTCTGTCTGTTCAAATGGTGATGAGGCCTGAAAATTCAGATAGTACAGGTGAATGTGCTTCTCTTCTGCAGACAATGTCATAATATTGTTCCTATGATATTATATCCTGTTATTTTTCATTGCTAATAGTAGTGAAAATTGTTTTATGGACTGTTTTACCTGAGTGGCTGAATGTATGCTGAAATCTCACATCAGCATGTATTCAGCATTGATATTATCCTCTTATGAGTCCTTCTGTCTGTGTAGTTTATTGTATTGAACTATGGCTAATGAGAAATACATATGGCAAACATAAAACAATCTTACAGAATAAGATATTTATATATTGGAGATTTAACTCTGTGTTTGGGTGTAGGAGATTGGTTTGGTTTAAATCATCGCATTTTTACACTGGATCATAAATTTTTATAACCTTCTTTGAACCAGGAAGTGATTCCCCAGATATGGTTCCTTCGCTTGGATTGATGGCTGTTTATGAGTCGATGTTTATCTAGCTCTTTGATTACTTGCTGTGGTGCCTCGTCTTATCAGACTTTATCGCCATGTCTAACCTGAAAAACATTAAGTCAACCTATATGTTAATTTTATGGATGATTATAATTAGGCCTGAACCATTAGTCCCTTTGATGCTTCCTTCCCTAGCAATGGCTTTCAAGGTAATTGTTTAACTGTTGATCTCCTGCAGTGTTGTCACTGTAAGCTGACATCTGGTTTCTTCGACTCTTAAAATCACCTGGACATCCTCACTAACTAATAACCTGAACCTGGTTTTGAAGCTGGGGTGCAGTTTTTTAAAACAACTTTATTTTGTTATATTACTTGAACCTGGAATGGCAACACATTGGAATAAATATTCATAGGTCTGCAAAAGACCGAGGGAGGAATTCCCCCGTACTAGATGGCAACAAAGCAAATTTGTTTAAACAGGAGCAGTTCTATATTCTGCTGTCGCCCGATCAAACAAATCAAGGGAGGCTAAGTGTTAATTATACAGGGCGTCGGTGAGACTTGGGGTGGGGACAGAAGTCACAAGTCTCAGCCCCACAACCCTAATGCAAGCACAGCAGGATCGCCTCTGATCAGCACATGGTAAGCCCTGCCCCTTGACCAAGCACAGGAGGCTTCTAGAAGCCTAGGCCACTGTTATTAGGCCCTAATGTGCCTCCTATCCTGGGAACCAGTGCAACCACATTTGGAATATTGTATAAGGTATTGATCTCTTTAGAAACATAGAAAATAGGAGCAAGAGTAGACCACTTGGCCCCTTGAGCCTGCTTTGCTATTCAGTATGATCATGGCTGATCATCTAATCTAGTATTGCATTTCCGCTTTTTCACCATATCCTTTGATTTCTTTAACCCTAAAACTACATCTGACTCCTCCTTGAAAACATTCAATGTTATTACCTCAACAGCTTTCTGTGGCAGAGAATTCCACAGGCTCACCACTTTCTGGGTGAAAAAAAAATCTCCTCATCTCAGTCCTAAATGGCCTACCCCATATTCTTAAGCTTCAACCCCTCTTTCTAAACTCCCCAATCATTGGGAACATCCTTCCTGAATTTATCCTTTCTAGTCCTGGCAGAATTTTATAGATTTTTTATGAGAGACCCCTTCATTCTTCTAAACTCCGGTGAATATAGTCCTACTGATCAGTATCTCTTCATACATCAGTCCTGCCATTCCAGGAACCAGTCTTGCAAAAGAAAAGAATGTCTGGTTCGATAGAGCAGTAGTCAGCCTGGTTACATGCACTTCCTCCATAGTCAGAATATCTTTCCTAAGATAAGGCGAATAAAACTGCACACAATATTCCAGCTGTGGTCTCACCAAGGTCCTGTACAATTGGAGCAATACGTCCCTGCTCCTATACTCGAATCCCATTGCTATGAAGGCCAACACACCATTTCTCTCCTTTACTGCCTGCAGGACCTGCATGCTTACTTTCAGCAGCTGGTATACAAGGACACCCAGGTCTCATTGAACCTTCCCCATTTCCTATCTACACCATTCAGATATCATCTGCCTTCTTGTTTTTGCTACCAATGTGGATAATCTCATATTTATCCACATCCTACATCATGGACCCTGCATTTGCCCACTCCCTCAACTTGTCCAAATCATACTGAGCCATCTCCGCATCCTTACTTTTCAGTCTCCCCACTCATTTGTAAAATTTGATATATTACAACTAGTTTTCTCATGTAAGTCATTGATAATATTTTGAATATTTGGGGTCCAAACATTGATTCCCACGGAACCCCACTAGTTGAAAGATGACCCATTTATTCCTATTCTTTGTTTCTAGTCTGTAAGCAGTTCTCTATCCATGTCAGTATAGTACTGCAGTCTCATGCACTTTAACTTTACATGGTAATCTCTAATATGGGCCCTTATTGAAAGCCTTCTGAAAGTCCAAGTAAACCAAGTCCCCTTTATCAACCCCCTTACCCACTAGTTACATCCTCAACATTCCAGTAGATTTGTCATGCATGATTTCTCTTTTGTAAATCCATACATACTCTGTCCAATCCTGTCACTATTTTCCAAGTGCTTTGCGATTAGAAGGAAACTTTATTTAAGGAAGGATGTAAATGCCTTGGAAGCAGTTCAGGGAAGGTATAGCAGACAATGCCTGGAATGGGTGGGTTGTCTTATAAGAAAAAGTTGGACAGTCAGGTTTGTATCATCTGGAATTCAGAAGAGTAGGAAGGATTGTCTTTGAAAGGTATAAGATCCTGAGAGGTCTTCTCAGGGTAGATGTGGAAAGGATGTTTCCTTTTGCTGGTGTTACTGTTTCAAAATAAGGCACCACCCATTTTAAATAGTGATGAAGAGGATTTTTTTCTAAAGTTTGAGAGACTTTGGAACTCTCCTCTCCAAAAGGCAGTGAAAGCAGAGTCTTTGATTTTTTTCTAAGTCAGAGATAGGTAGGTTCTTGAGGCTAAATGGAATGAAAGGTTATAGGTCGTAACGTGGGGGACTTGAGATTATAGTCCACTTGCCATCATCTTATTGAATGGCTGAGGAAGCTTGAGCTGTGAAGTGGTCTACTCCTGCTTCTAAACCAAATTATCATAATCTCTAATTTTAGTGCCGCTGGTTTTGGTCACGGATGTGTGCTGTCTAGACCCACACAGGAGCCTTGACAAGAAGTATTAGTTGTGTTCTGCGTGTGAAAACAGCAAAAGCAGTAGCCATACCATTCCTGGTAGGCTGAAGCTATTCATCATTTGATGGAAGGTTCAGGACAATCTTCTCAGTTAAATGAAAGATTTTGCTTTGTGTGGCCAGGAGGAGGAGGGATTTCAGTTGGGTCCCACAAAGAAGTTGAGGCCTTTCTTACCCTGCATCCCTATTCCTCATGTGAAACCCTCTGGGATCACCTCCTCTCCACCCATCCCCCTCATTTACCTGTAAATTCCAGTGTTCTACTGCCCAACCACTTTTGTTGTCATTTTACTCATTCTAAGCAGAAACCACTGACAGCAAATAAATGAGATCCAGTATTTAAGATACACTTAAACTCAAGCTAATGAGCCCACCCACCTGAAGGTTTGTCAGTTTTATGAATCTGCTGATTACATTCAAGCTTCCCCAGATTTAGGCCATGCCGTTAGGGTACCATATTTGTGGGTAGAGGAGGGGCAAGTAGCAAAGACTGATAAGTATATCCCCGTACAGTTGAGAAATTTCCCCAATGCAGGAATGAACAGTAATAAGTAGTTGAAAAGACCGTGACTCCTTTACCCACACAGCTGAAGAAAGCTGATAAGAACAAAGAGTCTGCTAAAGAAAATTACTGATTAATAATGTGGTAGTATTGTAATTCCGGTGTCAAAGTATTGATGCTTTCCTGTTTATTGAAATTCAAGAAAATTATGAAGTAAAGATTCAAAAAATCATTTTGAATGTGAAACACAATGTGATGTTCACAAGTCAGTTTTAAAAAAAGAAAGTATTCTGAGTCCAAGGCAGATCTCTTGAGTGCCACAGGCTAGAACTGATAAGGCTGACTGGTCACTGGTTTCCAGTTACTGGCATTGAGAGTTCTGAGAAGGCCTGGCGTCTAGCGTACTTAAAAGCTGTCCGTGCCTGAGTGGAGACGGCCTGTGCTTGGGGGTTGTCGGTGCGGCAAAGTGTAATCAATATGGTCTGGAGTCCTTGACCCGGGCCTGTAATTACCTCAGGAGGGATAAAGGCAGTTTGTTGTGGCAAATAGTGGCTGCATTCAGGTCCAATGAGCATGGCTGTGCTCTGGGAATGCAGGTTGAAGGCAAAGAAATCCTGTCCTTTGGTGTCGTTGACAGCAGTCAGGATGGATTTAATAAAACAAATAAGAGGAGTTTTTCTCATGAGACACCACCTGTCCAAGGGCAGACTATAACCCTGAGCAAAGAAAAGAATGTCTGGATGGATAGGGGAACAGTCAACTTGGATATGTACACCAATTCAGAGAGCTGCTGAAACAAATTATGAAACTAATGTTTTAAACAAGTTATTAGGAGCTCAACATTGCCCAGAGTGCACTCTCATCCAAATTCCACAATAGAAAGTAAGTACTTCCTACTTTTGAGTTGATTGGTAGGGCTGCTGGGTCAAAACTCTGGGTGTTACTGCCCCAATACCAATGGGAGAGATTGAGGATGACAGCACATTAGCTGATATATTTAAAGGGCATTTCTTTGGAGATTTCATTAGAGAAGACTAAATGCCTTGTATCATTGGAGATATCCATTGAAGAATTATGGACTGCAACATCAACAAATATCAACAGTGCTTAAAATAAGTAAATCTCCAGGGATGGAGAGGAATTCTGAGGGTATGACAAAAACTAGGAGCAAAATTTGTAAAGTGACTTAAGTTGTTGTAAGGGACTCACTGACTGTGGGGGTGCCCCACTAAATTAGAACCAGATAGTGATGCAAAATAGATGACAAACCACATCTGAGCCACTAAAGATGCTTTGGAATAATCTTAATTGATGTGGATTATCAGTAGTATTCTTGAGGACTGCCTTGATGATGATAAGAATATTAATCTAGTGAATAAACAAGCCGTGTGAGAAAAATCTTGTCATAAAAGCTGCAAGTGATAATGAGGCTGTTGTAAAAGGCCCTTCACAGATGTAAAACCACTGGAAATTCAAGATAAAATCTGAATTGTAAATTAAAAGTTAGCTGAAGGATTATCTAAAAACTTGTGATGCCAGGACAAGAAGCTAGATAGAGATTTTACAGCTGGCTCGGGGACGATGAGCTAAGCATCTTCCTTCTGTGTCATTAACTTCTGTGATTTTGTGTTTTTGGACAGCTGACATTCCTACTGTTTGTAATATTTATTGACCACTAGCAGACATGGACTCAATGGGTCTAATGGCCACCTCCTGTGCTATAATTACTCTCTAACATGATTCATAGACTTTCATCCATTTTAGATGACTGCATGAAAAGGGATTTGAGTTTTGTCACATCTGAAAGAATGTGAAACTCTCCAATAGGCACCTATAACAACATTTAATTTTTTGGAGCGTGCTCATGGAAAAGACCGTGTGGTATAATTAGACTATAAAACCAGGAGATGTAGGAGCAGAAATAGGCCATTCGGCCCATTGAGTCTGCTCTGCCATTCAAATTATGGCTGGTCTCAATCCTCTACTTCACTTTCCTGCCTTTTCCTCATAACCCTTCATTCCCTTGCTGATTGAAAATCTATCTATATCAGCCTTGGTCTTACTTACTTAGTCTCTACAGCCCTGTGCAGTAAAGAATTCCACAGATTGACTACCCTCTAAGAGAAAATAAAATCCTTCTCACATCTGTCTTAACCCTTTATTCTGAGATTATGCCCTCTAGTCCCAGACTTGCTCACAATAGAATCCCTACAGTGTGGAAACAGGCCCTTTGGCCCAACAAGTCCACACCGACCCTTGGAGCATCCCACCCAGACCCATCCCCCTATAACCCACCTAATCTACAGACCCCTGAACACCACGGGTAATTTTAGCTTAGCCAATCCACCTAACCTGCACCTCTTTGGACTGTGGGAGGAAACCGGAGCACCCAGAGGAAACCTGCAGACACGGGGAGAATGTGGAAACTCCACACAGACAGTCGCCCAAGGGTGGAATTGAACCCAGGTCCCTGGCGCTGGGAGGTAGCAGTGCTAACCACTGAGCCACCATGCTGCCCCTTAATCCTCAATCCACAAGGGGTGACAATTTCTCCACATCCACTTCGTGAAGTCCAAGAATCATGTGCATTTCAATAAGGTCACTTCTCTAAATGTCAAAGAATAAAAATCCAACTTATTCAACCTCCATTCATAATACAATCTCTCTATACCTGGGATGAGCCTAATGATTGATTGAACTGCCTCCAGCTTATGCAAGTTTATATTCCCTTGGATAAGGGAACTAAAGTTTATAGTTTCAGTTCATTAGATCAACACAATCATGGACATAAGTTTCCAGATCCACTTGGATCTCTTGCCGATGCGAGTTGAGAGCTTGGTCACTTTTTCAACATAATTAAGTCTACTGATTCCATTTAAAGTAGTATTAATCATTCAATTTAGTGCAGTCTGCTTTATTAACTTACATACTTCATTCTCTTCTCCAATTGTGACGTTATATTTCTTGGTTCCTTTAGCTTAGAAGATAGTATAGGTACTATTTTTGATGAATTTTGGCATTTTGATCATTTTCCTTAAGTGTAATAAACTCAAGACAAGAATGTTCGACAGACTGGTTTGCAGCTGTTAAGAGCTCCATTTTGACACAAAAGAAATGGCGGAAACCATTTTTATTAATTTTTTAAAAACTTTTTCAAGTTGGATGACCTTATTGCTGTTTGGACCAGTATTCAGCTGTTCAATGACACTTGTCCATTGATGATGGGCAAACTTTTAAAACGTATTCAAATTTATCTAGTCGAAAGGTTGGTGTTCAAGTTCAAATTATCAGAACCAGTGTTCACATCTAGGGAACTCAGCAATGTGTTCAGAGTAGATGAATCCAAGTAAAATCTAGGCTTGGTGTATTATTATATATTGTATGTATTGAAATGTAGCCAAAACATAGTCATTTCTGAATGGAATAATCAATATAGAAAAGGTAGTAAGTCCTTTAATCCATCAGTCCTGTTCAGCTATTTGTATTAGCTATAGAAGCTATTGCCATTTTAGTCTTAATTTCCTGCTGTTTCAGTTCATGTAAATGTTGTTATTTTTCAAACAAATGTGTATTTACTTGTAATTCAAGGTTTACTGTGATGTTTGATGGCCTATTACCGGGAGAATATTTTTCTGAATTAGTTCTCACATGGTGTTATTCAAATTCCAAGAGTGTGTCCCTTTGTCTGAACCTGAACGGTTGCTGCCTTAGTTGCTAACAATCATATTTTTCATATGGAACAGAAGTACTGTTTTTATTTTTTTTAAGTTTGTATCAATATACATGTAAGTCATTTAGATAGTTGCAGGCAAGCAAGATAGTTAGCATTTTGATATAAAGAGCCCCTGATGGTTTCTCTCTATGGTAAATTCCACAACCACAATTGTGACACATTGATGGTTTTAAATTAAGTTTCAGGAGTGAGGTTTTTTTTGCTTTAACCTCTTTCGCAGTTGATTAATGAAGCTGAATAAGTAATCCAGTACTGTGACAGCCCTTTGGCATACTAGCAGAAAGATCAGTGTATAACAACAAGCTTAATTGAGAGCAAATTACATTTCAGTTTATGAAACCTCAGCAGATACAAAATATTAGATGAAAAACAGATTCTAAAAATGTTACTTCAACTCTGGTGCCTTTTGGTCATGTTTTATTCAGCTAGCAATTTATTTGGCCCAGTAAACAGGCTAATTTCTCAAGCTATGTCCTATATAAGTGGTTATAGTCCACCAGCTGGAGCATGGGAGTGAAAGTAGAACATGTAAAGAGCACAGAAGTCCCATTGACTCCCTACTATAAAGTTTGGAAGTCTAATAACTTGAGTGTTGCGACTGGCAAAGGATCATAGGACTTAGAATCAGGAATAGGCCATTTGACCTTTTGAGCCTGAACTGCCATTCGAAAGGATCATGAATGATCTAGTTATGGTCTCAACTCCATCTTCCTGTCTGTCCCTCCATAACCTGTGACTCCCTTCTCAATCAAAAATCTATCTAACAAATAAAATCAATGATCCAGCCTCCACTGCTTTCTGGGGAGGAAAATTTCACAAACAATCAACCCTTTGAGAGAAAAAAATATTTTTTCATCCCCATCTTAAAAGGGAGATCCTTTATTCTTAAATTGTTCTTCTAGTTCCATTCTCTCCCACAAGAGGAAACATCCTTCAGGTATCCACTCAATTCAGTCTCCTCACAATCTTTGTTTCAATAACATGGTTCCTTATTCTTCCAATGGGTATGTGTGCAACCTATTACTGAACTTCATAAAATATCCCTTCATCCCAAGAATGAATCAAATGAAGCTTCTCAGAACTGCTTCCAACACAGTTATATCTTTCATGAATAACTGAAAACTCTACCTACTACTGCCGATGTCATCTCATATACAATTTCATTTTTCTATTCCCTTCCCTTTGAAAGAAACACTAACATTTTATTTGGCTTCCTAATCATTTGCTGTACATAACCTTATTAATGCAACAACTGTCCCATTACATAGGTAGAAGTAGCAATGTTTAAACATTAACCCCCACTATCAAAAAGCCACTTCTTGCTTGAACTCATCTGGACTTAATACAGTACAATACAGCATAGAACAGGCCCTTTGGCCCACCAAGCCTGCAGTTAAGTTTAATTTTAATTTAGTATGTTGCTGAAGTGAAGCAGCTGCGCTTAGAGAGTTAAAGGCAGTCTGTTATTTGGATTATTCTAACAGCTAAAATATTTACTTAAACTTATGGGGAAGAGAAAACAAGGCAAAATTTGTCTAGAAGTCTAAAAACACCAATATTGACAGTAAATTGAAGTTGTTGCCAGAACTAGTTTTCTTTTCATAAAAACCGAAAGAACTGTGGATGCTGTGAATTAGGAACAAAAACAGAAGTTTCTGGAGAAGCTCAGCAGGTCTGGCAGCATCTGTGAAGAAAAAAAGTCAAAGTTAACGTTTCGAGTCCAGTGACCCTTCCTCAGAACGGTTCTGAGGAAGGGTCACCGGACCCAAAACGTTAATTCTGACTTCTTTTCCTCACAGGTTTCTTATTTTTCCTTGAGATGGGGTGATACGAGCAAGGCAAAATCTATTATCCGCATGATTTTAATATTAGCATTTAGTTGTACAGATCTTGAAAATTGCTGAAAAAAACATACATTTTGTCAAAGCTTTACATCTTGCACTCCTCAAGAATAACTATGTAAAGCAAAACTACATTTTATACTGCATGAGAAGATATAAATTGGTTGGCAAGTGGACTCTGATGGTACGGATGCTTTCAAGGAGAATGCATCAGTTAAATGATGAATGACAGCTGCCAAATTTTGTTTATATTTAAACTAGACACATTGAACTCTGGTCAAGATCATGAGTTAGGGTATGGCTGTCTCTTGTTTTGTAAAATAGGAACAGGCATAATGCGTGAGCATGTTCTTTCTGTTTGCAAAGAGAAGGATCCTATGTATTATATGTAGCTTTCAGTATGCATATGTACCATGTTGTGAGTGCAGCTAACTATCTTAAATTGGTTGTCATCACAATTTTTAGCACTCTCAGGATTATTTAGCAAGCTGTCTATCAACATGTAACCAGAAGCACCATCTAACCCGATAGAAGAAAATGTGTCAATACTCATTGTCAGGCCCAAACCAAATAACAGTCAGACACCTGAAATAACTCCATAGAGGCTGATATCCTGTCAACAAGTCACCCTTTACTTGCACGTGTATGGCCCTTGACACTGGCCTGGCTTTCTCAGAGCCAGCTCTCAGGATGAACAGAACCTCCGACATTCTTGTTTATATCTGTCAGCCAGGGATCCCTGATTGGACCAGATTAACAGCCCGAATCAGGGAACTCCTATTCCATGAGGTCCAGTTGGCTGACCCTGTTACAATCAGTACATCCCTCCCCCTCTGAGACCGGGAATGTAGGCCTGTTCTTTTTCTTGTAGTCTCCCTGGGTTGTTTTTGCACCACGCCCAGTTCTTCCAACTCAGCCTCGGATCCGGGCAGCGTGTACCAGACTGTAGCAAACCCCTTGGGCCCAGAACATCTCAGAAGAAATTCTCTTCATCAGACAGTAAAGACGTTGAGGCGGAGTCTCAGACTCTGGGGTTTCTTTGAAACTAGACGGAAAGGGAGGATCCATAGGTTCCAACAGCCTTTCAGGTTTATTTTGCTCCTGCCCCATTCATGAGTTTGCAGCTTTCATGTGGTCCACATGCTTGTTCAGGACTGCCTCACCTACCTGAACCTTGTACGTCATGGGACCTGACCTTGCATTGACCATACCTCTTACACATGCAGGGCCATTTCCATGGTTTCAGCACCAAATTTCGCCCCCTGAAGTAAACTGCCTGTCTTGTTTAAAGGAGTTTGTGTCCAGTATTTGTGTTACTTATGCCATTTCCAGATAGAGGTTCTCAGTCGAGCCGAGGTCTTACACAAACTTAAGGGTTGGAATCCACAGCAAATTTTGTTAAAGACTGGTTCTGCAATCGCTGATACAGCCGTGCCTGTATAAACGTCCATTAAAAATGGGTGATTGGCTCTGATTTGGATGTCACCAAGCAATTTAACTGTTCCAAGTCAAATGTAGGTGGGCTTTCCAGGGTGTGCACTCTCCTGGATAGCAGCCTATGAGTCCTCTTACTCAATTCAGGCCTGGTGGGACTCTTTTGTGGTCTCAAGTCCATGTACCGGCTGCGACTACAATGGCTTCTAGCCTGGATCCTGAAGAAAATGTTAGCTGTCTAACATTGAAGCTTGACTTTGTTTTGGGTTTTGCTGTGAGCTGACTCAAGAGTCCCTCTGTTCAGGATATGTCATGAGTGAGGCTATGCAATTGCCTTCACTCAAGTGATGTCCCCAAGTTCAGTTGGCCTGGCAAGGGTGTCCACTTTCATTGGCATACCCTGTAACTCAAATGCTCCATTTGCTGCATTTTCTAATGGCAAAACCAGTTGGAGTGCCTATTGGTGTCCAGTTGGGCTTTAGCTATTAGGTGCTTTTTTACATGGTTACATCAATAATCCCACATACCAAACGATCTCTCAACATTTCACTAAGGGTCAAACCAAAGTCACATGCCTCTGCCAGTCATGTTAGCCTCATTAAAAATCATGATACAGATTCCCCTCCTTCTTGAATTGCTGATTAAAACCGATTGCGTCTGGAGGCTTGGAATTGTAATGTTCCTTAACCAAGTTAGTCAACTCTTGAAAGGTTTAAGTATCTGGTGCCTCATGAAAAATTTTGCTGCTGATAACTGAAAAAGCTGCAGGCCCACAAGCTCTCAGGAGAGTTACTCATTGCTTTTCATCTGCCTGAATTTCATTTCTCCAGAAAAAAATAATGCATTCCTTCCAAATACTGTGCCCAGTCTTCAACATCAAGATTCCCAAATAATGGCAGATTCCCAAATAATGCCAGAAATGCTTACCCCAATTTCAAGATGACTGTTGCAAGAGAATTTCTTCAGGAGCACATTTTTTTCTCTCGTCGCCACTGAAATAACTCCACAGAGGCTGGTATCCCATCACCATGTCATCTTTTATTTACACGTGCATAGTATGTAACACTGGTCTGGCTTCCTCAGAGCCAGCTGTCAAAGTGAACAGAATCTCTGACGCGCCTGTTGATATCTGTCAGCCAGGGCTCCCTGATTGGACCAGATTAACAGCCCCATTAAGGGAACTCATATTCTATGAAGTCCACTCGGCTGACCTCATTACAATCACTACTGTACCAACAGATAAATAATGCCAATGAAACTATCCTATCAGAGCAGGGTGGCTGAGAAGAGAAGACTAAAAGTGAAGGTTCTTTTCATTAGCTCTTTCTGTGTTAATATTTCTTTGGGTTCCAGGAACATCAGAAGAGGAGGCACAATTTAGCCTCTTGAGACTGTTCTGCCATTCATTTAAACCATAACTGATCTGTACTTTAATTCCATATATTTGCCTTGATTCTTTAAACCTTAGATTTCTGCAAACACAGGTATTATCAGTTTCAGTTTTGTAGAGGGAGAGAATTCCTGATTTTGATTATCGATTATGTAAAGAAGTGTTTCCTTGCATCTCTCCACATTATTTAAAGGTTATTCCCCGTCGATTTGGACTTCCTCAACAGCAAAAAAAAGGGTTTCCCTTTATCAAACCTATCAAATTCTTTCATTATCTTAAACACTTCATTTAGATCACCCCTCAATCTTCCCTTTTCAAGAAAATACAATCTAGTTTTTGCAACAAATCCTCAATAAAGAACCATTTTAGTCCTGTTATCATGCTGGTAAATGTGTGCACTGTACAGCACCCGCCAAGGTCATTATACCCTTCCTGAGGTGCAATGCCTGGAACTAAATTCGGGTATGCTGCACCATGTACCGCACTGGAGGCATCATGCTACCTGTTGTAAATCAAGGTTTGTTGAAGTATTTTTGTAATGTTAAGCTAATTATACTCCTTAATAGCATTGTTGTTACCATTTATGAGAAGCACACAGGCGGATTAGTTAAATAAACAAAAGCTGAAAATTTTATTGCAGCGTTGATAATATGTTGCATTTATGTGCAGTGTTTAATGAGCCCATATTTCCGGACTCTGTGTCCTGAAATAATTCAAGGCTCACTCTTGCAGCAGGTAATCTGCACTATGTGTGCAAATTAATTTCTCTGTCATTAGATCATTTCTACTCACCTGGCCGAGAGCAACAGAGGCAAGCTTTGTTTTGTCTTGTATCGGGAAGATTAACCTTAATCACAATAACTTCCTGGTTACAGATACATGTAACAATGGGAAGGAGGAGGAGGTGAGGGGTGAAAAGACAGGAAAGGTGTTATACTCATCAGTGAAATAAAGGCCCCTTTGATGGACGTTTTGGGAATGGAATGCAAGAAAAACGTGAGCCTTTCTTCTGTGAATTTAATAACCATTTTCTCCCCTTTGTATTCGGTGAGCTGTGCACCCTAGACTCAGGCTGAAAGGATGGATAGTTAACATTTGTATGACCTTAGATTTCTGGCTAACCAGGAGTTGACTATTGCTGATTTCTTCCCTTGTCATTTGTTCGTGAGGCAGCTGACCTCTGATGTGTTGCTCCTGGTGGTACTGAGGGTGAAAGATTAGTATTGTTTTAATATATTGCCTTACGTGAATAAGACAACAGCGAGTCAGCAACAATTCCCTTGTACTATTTAGAATTATGCGAATCTTCCAATGAGTTCACATCCCCTTTGAGAGTAGCTCCTTGATTCAGACCATCGCTCTGCTTCCTTCCTACTATCCATTTGGACTTATCTATTTGTCTGATGATTGTGACCACTCAGTCCGATTAAAGAATGCCAAACAAGTTAACAAGGTGATAGTAATTAATTAGAACTATATGCAGATTAATATTGTCATCACACTCGTTTACATTTCCAACCATGAAATGTTTAGGCTTAGGAACATCAAGAAACAAAGGGATAAGGAATCTCAGCAAGATTTGCAAACCTGGTTGAAAATTAGTCAAACACAATCCTCTAAGGAATAAAGTTATGTTGAAGAAATAAACGTCTGCCCTCTCCTGCGAGACCTGTGTAAATTATCCTGATAAAATCTGCAAAAGTTTGGTTGAAAGTTCAGGGATTTCACTGTCTGTGTCTCTCTGTATACACTGATGGTGGGAGTAGCATATTTTGGGCTGTTTTTATCTCTTACAACTTCCCTTACAGAAGAAATCTGTGGAATTTAAAGATTAATCTGCTTGGTGATTCTGAATCTATTCCTCAACCAAACAATGGGAACAGATAGATATTTCCCACCTACGTTTTTTTTATTTGTTGCATCTGCACCACATAAAAATCAACTGGAATTTAATTACCTCAGTATATCTTCAATTAAACCTGTGTGAAACATTGTGGCCTTTGATGTAGGCTTAGTCTTTTTATGTACACTTGTTTGAAATTATTGTCATTTCCCTTTTTGCACCAGAAAATTCTCCCACACAGAGTAAAGGCTCTGCTTTAAAACTTTAATCAATCCGCAGGAATTTTTGGAATTGAGGAAAGCAATTAAATATTAGCTGCTTCAACCCTAATGTGATCCAGCTTTCAGAAGTGTTGGTCTGAAGTTATAATAAGTGTTTTTTTTCAAATCAAAGCAAGCACCTACCATTCTAGCTGTTTGTTTCTCAAATTCACAACACTTACCATTTTCATAGAATGTTTTAAAACTTTTCGCATATGGAAAGAAAGTGGTTAATGTTATACTGGCTCTTAAAGGCTAGACTTAAAGGAAATGACAGAAGTCTCATCCAATGGTTAGAAAGCTAGCAAAAACCTCATGTTGCCACTCTTATAGAATACCCAGTGAATCACTCAAGCATTTAACTGGACAGTGGCAAGCTTTCCCCAAAGGAGGAAATCATGTCTTGTGAGAGCTGCTGGTCAGTCAGAGGCAGTGGCTTTGTTGATTGGCAGTACAGTTTAGAAGGCAGTAGCTACTACCTGTCCACCTATTCAAGCAAATATTGTCGCTGACTTCCACGCCTCAGATGAGCAATGGCAGGAGGGAGCTCATGTGATGTGGAGGGGAGTTTGTTAGCAAGGAGTGGGGTTGGGCCCTTTCAGCCTCAATTCCTGGAGCTGTTCTTTCCTTCATGAACTAAGTGCACAAGGGCCATTCTCTCCTCGAAACCCCGCCTAAGAGCTCACAAGGAACCCTAATGACTCAGGTTGTTTGATTCCCAGTATCATGAACTACATGGTTTAAGATTAGCAGTGATGGGATCAGGCCTTTAAGTGAACATTAAACTATCCACTTAAAGGCTTCAATTGATAGTGAGTGGGAAGGCCATCAAAGGGCCTCCCCACCACAGACATAAACAGATTAGAGCCAGGAAGGCAGAAGGATTCTTGATGGTTGCTCACCCCCTTGGTTAAATGACCCCTAGCATCAGACTCGCCATGGAGATGGCATTGAATTTCTTCCAAAAATTTCATGATACAGTCATGGAGTTTGCTTGTGGAGATTTTTGCAGATGGAAAACAGTGGCTTCCTGTAATCATGAAATGATTCACTGGTCTCACCTTAATGGCAGTTTTTAAACAATGTTAATGAATGGATGTGTTTAAGCCAGCATTCTTTGCGCATACCTAATTGCTCAGAGGGTGTTAGAGTCAACCACATTGCTGTGGGTTTGCAGCCATATATGGGCAAAACTAGGTAAGGATGGAAGATTTTCATCCCTACAGGGCATCAGTGTACTGAATGGGTTTTAACAATGATAGTGTGTGGTTACCTGCTCACCATTAGGTCATACTATTATTTCAGATTTTTATTGAATTAAAATTTCGCCATCGGAATTTGAATGTTGGTCACCTAGAACATTAATTGAGGTTCTGGATTACTAATCCAGTAAAATTACCACTACAGTACCACCTTTTGATTTCCGTTGTACTGTAGCCCCAGTCTAAGATCAGTGCTACCAAATCTGTTCAAAGCTGGAATCAGCTGATTTGCACACCCTAGGTGGAATCAAACACTTGCATTTATTTAGCAACCTTCACATAGGGAAAAACATTCTGAAGTACTTTTCAAGAGGGTGATCAGACAAAGACTGACACCAAACCAATGAATGAGATATTAGGCGAATAAGATATTAGGACTAAAAGCTTGGTCAGAGAATTACGTTTAAAGCAGGAGCAGCAGAGAGATTCGAAGGAATTGCAGATTTTGGGGCTTATACAGCTGAAGCTAATTGTGCCAGAAAATTCGTGAACAATGCATAAGGAACTGAATTCTGGGAATACTGTAGAACTGAAGGATGTAAGCAGTGATATGGAGCAATGTGAAAGTGGAGAAATTTGAGCTGAATATTAGGACTTATGTTTTAGGTGTTGGTGGATTGGAAGAAAAGGTAGATCAGTGAGTGCAGGGATGGTGGATGAACAGGACTTGGGTATAGATTTCAACAGAAGATGGCCAAAATAGGGACAAAGGGAAGTGGTAAATGTTATGGAAGCCAAAGTAGCTGGACTTGGTAATGGAGATATTGGATTGGAAGCTTATCTTAGGTTCAGATACTTGCAGCCAGGAAAGAGCTATGCTGATATATTATAACATGTGAAGACATTTGATCTTGCCAAACCTGAACAAGAAGACTGTGCAGAAGCACAGTGAGTTTTAAATAACATTGGTAACTATACTCTATCTGCGATTTTATCCATCTCTCAGCTAAAATATTAAACCACCATTGTGCATTCCCACTAACGTGGTTGTAAAAGCTTGGCTTAAAACATCCCGAAAACACTATTCAAAGAAGAGTAGAAGTCTCTTCTTGTATCCTGGCCAGGGCGTATTTCTCAATCAATATTGTTAAAAGGAACAAAAATAAAGTTGTTGGTAAAGCTCGGCAGGCCTGGCAGCATCTGTGAAGGTAAAAACAGAGTTAACGTTTCAGGTCTGGTGACCCTTCCTCAGAACTGCAGTTCATCTAATTCGTCTTATTTTCCTTTGCAGGATCTTTGTGTTAAAAGAATTGCCACTTTTGACTTTATAAACTAGTCATTGCTTTTCTTAAACTGGTTCATTGCTTTCTTGTCTTTCATGGGATTGGTAGCCAGGCCAGAAATTGTTGCTTGACAATATTTTGGTGTTACAACTGCGAAATAAATACAGTTTTATTTTAGAAATGGATAGACCCAGTTATTAACTCCAGGTACTTCCACAGCCTTACTGGTCAGCATGTTAAATCAGCTTCTTCACAATATTAGAAAAAGCAGCAACCTTAAGCTAGTATCTGATGACAATAGAAAACAGCATGTAAACAAAGATTTTGTTTTAAAAATCCACATCAGAATGGAAGTAAATACAAAACAATGTTTTTAAAAGGATAGAATACTCCTTTAATAGGTCTGATTCATATCCTAAATTGACTGTTTATTGCCAATCTTAACTGAATATATTTACCTAGCAATACTGCATCATTAGTTGGATGAAATTCCCATTATGTTCCATACTACACACATTGGAACCCTATTCCACAAAATATCTCACTATTTCAGTTACGATGTAAACAGAATCCAAGTGAAATGATGTGCGATACCATGGCTAATAATTGCGATCTTGGAGAAAGTATACATCCATTTCCAGTTCTATAACAGTATGACTTCCATTGCTTCAATTCGGCTGTGACAAGAAAGCTAACACTTTCTCTTTCAAATTCACTCAAACTAATGATCACTTTTGCAATTTTCAGGAGGTCGATACACACACAGTTTGTAGTCATGACATATTAACAAAGGCCTTGCGCAATTTCCAGGGTTCTGGGAAAACCACACATAGAAGCAGATTTGTGCAAACTTGTGTAATGACATATGTATGGAGTTATTATTCCTTTTCTAGGAAGCAATTGAGTAGTGTTATTTTCTCCTAAACTGAAGTTTTAAAAGAAACATAATAATACAAACTGTAATTTACATGTTACCAAATCATAGCTTCTGATGAGTTCGTCAACTGAAGTCAGAGGTTGCAACGAAGATTAAAGTTTTATTGGCACCCTCTGAAACAGAGCAGAGACATCTCCTGATATTCTGGGCAACATGCCTCTTTCAGTAAATATACTAAAAATATAGATTAGTTAGCTATTCAGCCATTCCACTGAATTATGTGAGCAAGTTTGCAATATTTTAATGACATGGTAAGGCACCATGTCATCAGTTAAATATTTTTGCATATCAGCAATGTTACTGTTACAATGAATGTTACAATGTTCTGAAGAAGGGTCTAGGTCCGAAACGTCAGCCTTCCTGCTCCTCTGATGCTGCTTGGCCTGCTGTGTTCATCCAGCTCTACACCTTGTTATCTCAGCAATGTTACTTGACCCATTTTCTGATATTGCAAGGAGCTTAAATACTTCTTTATGATTAAAAGCAACTTTTCCAAAATGCAATGTAGGTTTAGCTCTATAGTTTTTCTTAGTGTCAACTGCACATAAAATGCAAATAAGCTAGCTTTAATTCCCAACATATGACTATTATAACTGATTCCCATTTCTGATACACATAGTTTCTACAATCCTCATCATTTTCACAAGATGCTTTTGTATCACAAACTCAATGGCAGATGTTTGAGTCTCTCTCTGCCTCATATATTTCCCAATAACTGGTGTGTCAGTGGTGCAATAGGCTTATGAGCATTTGAATTTATAAGCAGATCAGGGATAACTAATAAGCATTTCTACCTGGATGCAAGGTCAATGGGATTCTTGTTGCCATGGGGAAGAGAGCAGAAGAACCCTTTTCTGAGACTAGGTTACAGGCTTCCATACCCATCAATGAGTATCAACAGACTGACAGCAGAGTTCTGTGTGGTCAGCAGAGAGAAAAGGTTGCTTGACGCTTGAGCTACTACAGCCAGATGTAGGATAGAGACGGTCTCTACTCAAAATAATGCACCTTGTAGCCTTCTGTAGGTTCCAGGAGATTTGTTCTGGCATGGCCAAGGAGAAGACTCAGTAGAGCAGGTTTTGCTGCTGGTGGATTTAAGAAACTCTCCAAAGTCTAATGAAAGTGCCTAGAGACAGTCACTCAAGGTTCTTTCTCAGCAAAACAGGACTATGGGAATCTATTGCGACCTAGAAACAATTGTGGATTGCTTGCTATAAGGACTGTAATTCCATGGAGACTGTGATGTGCAGTGGATATGAAAGGGAGTATTCTGCACTGTGGTTTATGCATAAGCTATCTACAAGAAGAAAATACTGTTTATTAGTAGTGTGTTTAGTAATTTGTTACAGTAACTATTTAAAACAATAAACCTTAGCATGTTATTTCCTTTAGTTTTCAACTGGAGAGTCAAATCTCTTTTTAAAAATGATTGGTGCATATGACTAGATAACTTATTTTCAGTGTTGGTTGATCATTGAATATTAGCTAGAAAAACTTCCATACTCTTCTTTAAAATAGAGTGATTGTTCACCTTCACCTAAGACAGCAGGTGGGGCCTTGTTTTAGCATCTCATCTGAACAGCATCGCATTTGACGGTGTGCATTCCATTAGTACCAGTACCAATGTCAATATTAAATATATGCTCTTCTCTGGAGTGTGATTTGAACCCACATAGATATAAGCAAGAGTACTTCCCACTAAGGCACAGCAAAAATTGTACATCTGGATCCTTTTGAAATATTCCTATTTTCTTTCATGAGCCGTAAGTGGTGCCTCATGCTGGAATACCACCACCTTAGCTAAGAACAGACCAAGGATATTTGTGTTTAGGATTTTGCAGGTTTGCATGGCTCAAACATGCACAAATTGCACATTTCCTATTTAATTATTGACAGAGACTGTTCAGCTTGTGAGGGAAAAGTTTGGTGATGATTTAAGTGTTTCTAACTAATGCCATTAAAGTTGCCTTCTTTACCTTGCCACTCAGCGCATGCTGTACTGCTGTACTTCTCATCTCTTCCTTCCCTTTATTGTTATTTTTAATTTAGTGCTGGATATAGTTTTGATGGGTTTTCAGTTGTGAATATCTCCTCCCATATCATTTTTTGCCAAACCCTGACAGGAAACTGAAGATTATATTTGTCTGGCCTAGAAAGTGTATGGCTGATGTGAAACAGGATGCAACAAAAACATGTTTTTATCTTCATAATGAATGTGACAACATCCACATTGCAGACACAGTGCAGAAAATGCACAACTAATTTTTGATGATTTCAAGTGAGCTCAGCGCAGTATTTTCATTAAAGTTGCACGCTATAATTTTTAACCTGTTACGACAGTTTGATCTCATAGATCTCTCCTATCCTTGTCTAATCTACGATTTTATGACTTACACTCATTTGTGTCTGAAATATTTTCCACTCCCTCTATTCTTGTTTCATCTCTTCCCATTTTTTAGGAAGAATTAAAAACACATCACTTTGACCACATCTTTCATACCATCACCCCTCCTCAGCTTATTGGCACCAGTTGCTGATTCATGCCCATTTCCCATCCGTCCCTCACATTGTATTGCGGACTTGAATGTTCTACTACCTTAGAGATACTACTCCGATGTTCCTGCAAGATTAGATGGCTTGTGAACATGAATCCCTTGGTAATAAATGCTCATTTTAAAGATCAACATGGACTTGTTAAGGTGGCTGCATGTTATTTAAAGGATAACTTAAAAAATAAGGAACTTTTTGGCTAATCTTAAGCAACAACCAGTGAGATTTCAAAATGATTCCTAAAATAAATATCGTCTTAATAACTGATTAATATTTCCATGATGATCAATAACTTTACAGCTTTGCAGCAGTAAGACTTTATATATAGACATGGAGTAATAGAAACAGGCCCTTCAGTCTACCATGTCTATGACAACCGAAAGCCAAACCATATGACAAACCATACTAATCACATTTACCTGTACTTGTACCATAGCCTACTATTCCCTTGCATTTTGAGTGCTCATCCAGATACTTCCTAAATGTTACAAGAGTAGCTGCCTCCACCACCCTCTCAAGCAATGCGCCAATCATTCAATTCCAAAACTTTGTATTCTACTGTCTAGAGTACTCTGATGGCATCAGAATGTTTTTTGAAGTAACTTGTGCTGTGGATATAGTCAGTGAACAAAATTATTTGACAATGCCGAGCTAAAGTTCTGGTTTGCAAATTGATAGTTTCTGACCTCCCATGAAGCAGATGGTTGGATCCGGAATTCCACCTCCATAACCGTTAACCCTGCAAAACTGAATGATCGCCTTTTGCAACTGTTTTCTCTAACATCTGGAAAAATTATATACTTAGATAAAGTATGTATAAAAATAATGTAAGTGTAGTTAGAAATGCGCTAACAGCTTATGTCAGAATTTTCTTTTTGAACTGTTCTTTGTGCGAACTAAAGGGAAAATTTTTCTCAAAGTCAGAAGATGGTAAGTTCAAGCCTCACTCAAAGATTTGAGTAGATGACTTAGGTCAGAGTAATGCTACGCTCTTGTGAAATCCATGAATTAATCATTAGGTTGAGATCACCGTATATATTGAATGGTTGTTTAGGATATGATACACATTCCACCACATATTCAATAACTCAGCATTTCTCCAAGTGTCTGACCAATATTTATCCTTCAACCAAACAAACAACCTGGACATTCACTTCATTACTGTTTGCTAGATTCTCAAGTATAACGTGATTGTTGTATTTGCTTAAATAACAACAACCACTGCACCCTGGAGAGGATCCTTGTCTTTATGAAGGACTTGAGATGTTTGAGTGATGTGATTTTTTTAAAAAAATCATTTGTTGTGGATGGCAGCAGCAATGTTAGATCATCAAAGGATTAAGCAACTGAAATTATTTTGTGTTGCTTACGTCCAACCAAAAAGACCTTATTTTTAATTAAACCTTTGAATTCATTGAGCCGTTCCTTGAACCACAAGGGCAATTATTTGACATGACATCTGTAAGGAGAAGATTTTACTGAGGGCAAAGGATTAATCCTGGTGATTTATGGTTGACAGGCAAGAGGATCATATGGCTAAGAATAGTCTAGGATTAAAGTAAAGCCTATACTAATGTTTAGTTAACATAATGACAGAGTGCAGAAATGCTACTGTGAAGCCTGCACAATATATCTAAATCCAGGCTGTGACATTTCCCAATGTGAGTCTCTTAAATGCATATGTTACTCCCCAATTCACATACTGCGTTTATAGGGAGGGATCAATTTACCTTGAGTCAGCTTCAATATGAGTGAAATACCTCTGTCTGAAAGAATTGTAAAGCAACTCAATTTAATGCCACCCATACAGCAATTTATTGGAAACTATTTACAGGATGTTGTCTCTCTTGTTTTCCTGGTACAGAACAATTGAGCTCTCATGTTGTGCAAAGTTTTTCTAAATGTTTCCAAATTTAAGCTTTTCTTTCATAGCTTGTTTTTCCAATTTCCAGTATTTGAATACATTTGAATAGTTATAGAAAAGTGCAAAATTCCTCTGTACCTTAGACTACATCCAGTGAATGAATAGTTGAGGTATACAGACAAGGAGGATTCCAGTTTTGATCCAGTGTCCGTGTTGGCTTGAATTTGGGTAGTAGCAAAAATCTAGAAAACCTGGCAGGAAGGAGTAAATTGACCAGGGTACCAACTCCTGATCACAATCCATCAACATTTTGGGTAAAAAGATAGTAATAGGAGCAGATGCTGTCACAATGTCAAAGCTCACTGATCCAAGGAAGACTTCAGATGAAATATCCTTGCATAGAAAATGGGTAGAATGTGAAACTCATGTTGACATGGGGTAGTTGAGTTGAGTAGCATAAATGTCTTTTAAAAGGAAGCTAGGTAACACATGAAAGAGAAAGGATTTGATATACTGATAGGGTAAAATGAATTAGAGTGGGATCAGGCCTTCGTGAAGCACAAATCAGTTGGACCAAACTGTGCTTTTAAATGGCAAATAATTCTATGTACGTGAAGTCCTTTGCATAAGACGCAATATGGATGAATATCTTTCATGTGCAAAGAATGACAGTTTGATTGTATGGAAGAATTACCACTAAACACAATCATGTTTCTAATATGAGTTGGCAGATTCAGGTACAGGCAGGAAGGACTTCCAAACAAAATATTTTTACAATGTAATTAGTTAGTGTGGTAATGATTGTGACAAGCTTGTTGCTTCATTTTAGTGTTAACATTACATTAAAGTTATGTTAACACCCTTGCCAGGAAAGCTTGATGTTTCGGGCTGAGAACCTTCATCAGAAATGGGGGAAGGGAAGAGGGTTCTGAAATAAATAGGGAGAGAGGGGAGGCGGATAGAAGATGGATAGAGGAGAGGATAGGTGGAGAGGAGGCAGACAAGTCGAAGAGGCGGGGATGGAGCCAGTAAAGGTGAGTGTAGGTGGGGGATAGGGAGGAGATAGGTCAGTCCAGGGAGGACGGACAGGTCAAGGGGGTGGGATGAGGTTAGTAGATAGGAGATGGGGGTGTGGCTTAAGGTGGGAGGAGGGGATAGGTGAGAGGAAGGACAGGTTAGGGAGGCGGGGACGAGCTGGGCTGGTTTTGGGATGCGGTTGGGGGAGGGGAGATTTTGAAGCTTGTGAAAAAACTGACTCCCACAGCTACCTGGAGTACACCTCCTTCCACCCACCTTCCTGCAAAAATGCCATCCCCTATTCCCAATTCCTTCGCCTCCGCCGCATCTGCTCCCAGGATGACATATTCCACTCCCGTACATCTCAGATGTCCTCATTCTTCAAGGACCGCAACCTCCCCCCCACAGTGGTCGAGAACGCCCTCGACCGTGTTTCCCGCATTTCCCGCAACTCATCCCTCACCCCCCGTCCCCGCAATAATAACCAAAAAAGAATCCCCCTCATCCTCACGTACCACCCCACCAACCTCCGAATCCAACGCATCATCCTCTGACACTTCCGCCATCTGCAATCCGACCCCACCACCAAAGACATTTTTCCCTCCCCACCCCTATCTGCTTTCCGGAGGGAACACTCCCTCCGCGACTCCCTTGTCTGCTCCACACTCACCTCCAGCCCCACCACACCCGGCACTTTTCCCTGCAACCGCAGGAAGTGCTACACCTGCCCCCACACCTCCTCCCTCACCCCAATCCCAGGCCCCAAGAAGACTTTCCACATCAGGCAGATGTTCACCTGCATATCTGCCAGTGTGGTATACTGCATCCGCTGTACCCGTTGTGGCTTCCTCTATATCGGGGAAACCACGCGGAGGCTTGGGGACCACTTTGCAGAACACCTGCGCTCAGTTCACAACAAACAACTGCACCTCCCAGTCGCGAACCATTTCAACTCCCCCTCCCATTCCTCATACGACATGTCCATCCTGGGCCTCCTGCAATGCCACAATGATGCCACCCGAAGGCTGCAGGAACAGCAAATCATATTCAGCCTGGGAACCCTGCAGCCCAATGGTATCAATGTGGATTTCACAAGCTTCAAAATCTCCCCTCCCCCAACCGCATCCCAAAACCAGCCCAGCTCATCTCCGCCTCCCTAACCTGTCCTTCCTCTCACCTATCCCCTCCTCCCACCTCTAGCCACACCCCCATCTCCTATCTACTAACCTCATTCCGCCCTCTTGACCTGTCCGTCCTCCCTGGACTGACCTATCTCCTCCCTACCCCCCCACCTACACTCACCTTTACTGGCTCCATCCCCACCTCTTTGACTTGTCTGCCTCCTCTCCACCTATCCTCTCCTCTATCCATCTTCTATCCGCCTCCCCTCTCTCCCTATTTATTTCAGAACCCTCTTCCCCTCCCCCATTTCTGATGAAGGGTCTAGGCCTGAAATATCAAGCTTTCCTGCTGCTATGGTGCTGCTTGGCCTGCTGTGTTCATCCAGCTCCACACCTTATTATCTCGGATTCTCCAGCATCTGCAGTACCTATTATCTCTGATGTTAACACCCTTGCTGATTCTGCATTATTTTTATTCTTCTACCAGTTTTGATTAGGAGCTGTGAACTGGGAACTGAGAGCTAAAGATGACTTTTGAAATATGGGTAATAGCTTGTGTTAAAAGTAACCACAGACCAAGTAAGGTTTTGTTTACTTGTATGAGACCAGGCTTGGAAGTTAATTGTAGGTAGTCCAAATCAAAAGTTGTGCAGATGGTGCATCACTGGGATGAGCATTGTGTTTAAAACGGATAGCAGATGTTGGTTATTAATAAGTTCAGTACCTGTGAATTAGTTCCAGCAAGTCTGGAAAATACCTTTTGCTCAAGCAGATGACAGATGTTGAATGGTTACTGGGACTTCATGGAAGAGACATTTGGTTTGTCAGGGAATGGTCAGAGTTTGATTTGGGTTTTTAACTGTGTTTTCTGTGGAAAGGAATCTGGCTGTTGGCTACAGCATGAAGATCTGAATACTCCCTGCCTAATCTCCCATGAGCAGCTCTTAGAAGCTCAGAGAATAGAAAATGAAGTTTCAGTATTACTCCCTTTACCTGAGTGAACTGTAAAGGTGACCCTGATTGACATGTTCAGACAATCAACCAAGAAACCATCATCAATGACTGTGGAACAACACATTGTAAAACCACTTAAAATCATTTTTATTTATCCCTTACCTGTGTCTGTCTGCCTTTTGTGTGAATGGGACTGAAAACAAAGTCTTTGGGTTTAAAGAATGGACCAGTGAAATTACTTTGTTTAATTTTGCTCTACTGAAGTTATTGTATTGTTAATGAATTGCTACATCATATGTATAAACTATAATCCACTGTTGAGAATTGATTATTTGCAAAGTCTGGGATCGGTATTTTAGAAATTTCTGGTCGCAGCAAACCAGGGCCCTGGGGAGTCTTACTAAACAATGAGACTCAGTGGTGAAGGTGCATAGTTACTTGAAAGTGGAGTCGCAGGTTGACAGGGTGGTGAAGAAGGCGAATGGCACGCTTGCCTTCACTGGTCAGAACATTGAGTATAAGAGTTAGGACGTCATGTTGTCACTATACAGGACATTGGTGAGGCCTCTTCTAGAATACTGTGTACAATTCTGGTCACTCTTCTATGGAATATTGTTAAATTTGAGAGGGTGAAGATAAGATTTACAAGGATGTTACCAGGACCGGAGGGTTTGAGTTATAGGGAGAGGCTGCATAGGCTCGGTCTTTTTTCCCTGGACCACCGGAAACTGAGGGATGACTTCATAGAGGTTTATAAAATCATGAGGGGCCTGGATGGAATGAATAGCCAAGGTCTTTTACCTAGGATGAGGGAGTCCAAAAGTAGATGGTATAGGTTTAAGGCGAAAAGGGAGAGATTAGAAATTAAAAGAGACCTACGGGGTAACCTTTTCACACAGAGGGTCGCATGTGTATGAAATGAACTGCCAGAGGAAGTGATAGAGGTGGGTACATTTACAACATTTAAAAGGCATCTGGATGGCTATATGAATATGAAGAGTTTAGAAGGATATGGGCCTTAGGCTGGCAAATGGGACTAGGTCAGACTGGGATGTCTGGTCAGCATGGACAAGTTGTACCGAAGAGTTTGTTTCTATGCTGTGTGACTCTGTGATTCTGTGGTTAGTAACTATTGGAGTCAATTTTGAGGGCCTTTGAAGGTTTTACTTATTGTGTTGCAAAGACAGAGGTGGAAAGGCTGATTTGGTTCGGCTGTTTGTTTCAGTGTTATAACAGTTAGAAAGTCACACACACCCTGGTTTGGACTGAGATTTTTTTTTGTCTCTGAGTCAGAATCCTAAAATTCCCTCCCTAACAACTCTGTGGATGTATCTACATCAGACTGATTGCATTAGTTGAATAAGGTGGCTCACCAGCTTCTTCTCAAGGGCAATAAGAGATGGGCAATTAATGTTGGCCTTCCTACAGTGCTTACATCCTATCATTGAGTACAAAATAAAATATTGTCAGTAAATGAATAATCAGTAATGTATTAAAACTGTCAACTTCTTTCATGAGTTTCTGAAACACGTCATCTGTTATGCCACCCAGAGGTGTTTTTTAAATGTTAAATAATAATGAAATAGTGCTGGTGAAGCATGAAGACTTGCATTTCAAAACTTGAATTCCATGCAGAAGTGTAAATTACTCAGCTTGGTCTTCTAACAGTTATTTTTGTTGAAGGAGAAAAGTATTCTTAAGTCCACAAAAAAAGCACTGCAGTTTTAAGTGTTTGTCTTGTCAGGAGCAGCAAGAATGCAGAAGTTGTATTGCTGGTAAAAGTAAACCAGAGCAGGAAAACAAGGATACAATTTGGCACTTATCAAGACTAAATGATTTCCTTTTTAGCTGCTGATTTCTACTGGGAAATGTATCCTTGGACTGAAAATTACATCCGGAAAAATGTTTATGTAATGTTTTCAAACAAATGATTGTTCACAGTAACCTTTAACTTGCACTGAGGGTGTTGTGGTTTTACTTATTAACCCTTCACCAACAGAACCACACTGTTGCCAGCAAACCTCTTGACAGAACAAGAACTTATAACCAATGGAGGATATTGAGTTTGACGTTTATGTTTTTTCGTATCAAGTGTCAACAGGGTGCAATCAGAGAGGAAGCTGGAATAAGGAAAAAATTCTTTCCTTGTGTTGTCCTAATTGTAGAATGATACAGCACAGAAGGAGGGTATTCAGGTCAACCCTTAACATATTGTAAAGTTAGTGACCATTCTTCCATTGTTACCAAATAACAGTGCTGGATTAGCAATTGAACAATTTTTGGAGTTAGTACTTTGAATAGGAATATTGGCAGAATGTTGATCTGCTCTTCTTCAAATAATGCCATGGGATCTTTAGCATCCTCTTGAAACTGCTGTCAAGGCCCAGTTGGTTTGGTTTTAATTCAAAAGGCTAAACTTCTGAAATTGCAACATTCCTTCAAAAATGCACTGGCCAACCTGCCTAGACTATGAATTTAAGATATTCTATGAGCTTTGAATCTCCAAGTTTCATCTCTCACCTATTGGACTCAACAACTTTAGTCAGTCATTTGTTTTGCTATTTTTAGATCTTGCTGAATGAAAACTGAGTTTTATTTTGCTTAAGTAACAGTGATGAATGCATTTTAATTAATTGATTCTGGAACATTTAGAGACATTCTGAAGAGATGAAATTCATCTTCTGAGACAGTGAAGTGTTGAGAATTATTGACTAGCTTAAATTCCCTGGCAACATATTTAATAAGGGTATAATAATTATGTTGTGGGAACTGCTGTATCTGTAAAACTTCTATTGTATTATTTTATGGGTGCTGCTTACGCTGTTGTTCCCCTTCTTGGTGCCCACCTGTCCCTTAACTGTGTCCTCAGACCCCTGTCAATGTGATCAAGTCACTGCGTGATATGTTATGATTGATTTGATTTTTTTCTGTTTCGCTTTCCTTTTGTGACAATGTCTTGTTTCTTCAGCAAATTCTTTCCGGCTCAGATCAAGAATGCAATATATGTTGTATGCAGAATGTGTTTTTCGTTTCTTCATACACCAAGACTGTTTTAGGTACAGTCTGTTGCAGTTGATTGATTTGTTTTATTCAATGTCGATCTGCAATTGCCCCCCTCAATCAGTTCAACTTTAGGCCTAATAGCATCTCTGGTACCCACTCATTCTTGGGTGATGTTCCTTTCAGGAGAGTGTCATTCCTGTAGTGAACGCTGTTGCCATACTAACTTGTTGTTGATCCATTTCTGATGAACAGTGGACCTCTAAAACTGATGATCATTCTGTACTCTATGCAGGTGATCTTGGCAGCTGCTTGTACAGCAGTGTAGTTTCTCTCATTGTACGTAAATGTCTACAATTGCAAAAATACATCTGGTCTTGCCACTAACGGTCATTGGCGTCAGCTGGCCGAACTCAGATTAATAGCTGCCAATGACAAGATAATCATTTCCAATTATCTTGAGTGTGGAAATTTTCTCCAAACTACACCTCCTCCCACCCACCTTCCTGCAAAAATGCCATCCCCTATTCCCAATTCCTTCGCCTCCGCCGCATCCGCTCCCAGGATGAGACATTCCACTCCTGTACATCTCAGATGTCCTCATTCTTCAAGGACCGCAACCTCCCCCCCACAGTGGTCAAGAACGCCCTCGACCGTGTCTCCCGCATTTCCCGCAACTCATCCCTCACACCTGTCCCCGCAATAATAACCAAAAAAGAATCTCCCTCGTCCTCACATACCACCCAACCAACCTCTGGATCCAACGCATCATCCTCCAACACTTCCGCCATCTGCAATCCGACCCCACCACCAAAGACATTTTTCCCTCCCCACCTCTATCTGCTTTCCGGAGGGACCACTCCCTCCGCGACTCCCTTGTTTGCTCCACACTCACCTCCAGCCCCACCACACCCGGCACTTTTCCCTGCAACCGCAGGAAGTGCTACACCTGCCCCCACCCCTCCTCCCTCACCCCAATCCCAGGCTCCAAGAAGACTTTCCACATCAGGCAGATGTTCACCTGCACATCTGCCAGTGTGGTATACTGCATCCGCTGTACCCGTTGTGGCTTCCTCTACATCGGGGAAACCACGCGGAGGCTTGGAGACCGCTTTGCAGAACACCTGTGCTCAGTTCGCAACAAACAACTGCACCTCCCAGTCGCGAACCATTTCAACTCCCCCTCCCATTCCTCATACGACATGTCCATCCTGGGCCTCCTGCAATGCCACAGTGATGCCACCCGAAGGCTGCAGGAACAGCAAATCATATTCAGCCTGGGAACCCTGCAGCCCAATGGCATCAATGTGGATTTCACAAGCTTCAAAATCTCCCCTCCCCCAACCGCATCCCAAAACCAGCCCAGCTCATCTCCGCCTCCCTAACCTGTCCTTCCTCTCACCTATCCCCTCCTCCCACCTCTAGCCACACCCCCATCTCCTATCTACTAACCTCACCCCGCACCCCAAACCTGTCCGTCCTCCCTGGACTGACCTATTTCCTCCCTACTCCCCCACCTACACTCACCTTTACTGGCTCCATCCCCGCCTCTTCGACTTGTCTGCCTCCTCTCCACCTATCCTCTCCTCTATCCATCCTCTATCCGCCTCCCCCTCTCTCCCTATTTATTTCAGAACCCTCTTCCCCTCCCCCATTTCTGATGAAGGGTTTAGGCCTGAAACGTCAAGTTTTCCTGCTCCTATGATGCTGCTTGACCTGCTGTGTTCATCCAGCCCCATGCTTGTTATCTTGGCTGCACATGCAGTTTGGCATATCCACTGCCCCATAGGAGTATCAAAGTACCCAATCTCCCACTAATTTGCTGTTGCTCACATCTGAATAAAAGCTTCTGCACGTCAATGGCTTTTTTGAGAGTAGTCTTCTCCTGTCTCAGCTCTCTCCTGTTCTCACAGAAGGATTTCTTGTGCCCAAGACAGTCCTGTCCGATGAGATCACCTTTTGGATGTCCAAAGATTCGGCTCTCTCAAGATTCGGCTCGATATATCTGTGCAGTCATATACTGACCAATGTCTCTCTAGTCCTCCAATCTTTGTGTAGGCAACTTCAAAGTTTTCAGAATCTCTGTAGTCTAACTTTTTTGTTTCACACTGAGATCTGAACTCCAACACAGCTAATAGCATTCTTTCCCACTGCTGATAGCAGGATTGCGACTATTATTTGCTCAGTTGTTTTAATTAATGCTGAAGCACTCCATAGTTTTGCCACTAATAGTGTAAGAGGTTACAATTCTGTCTTATACCTCCTTTCAGTTCCACAGCAGCATCAAATGCAAAATTACAGAGTCATTTTGACTCACTCAATAATACAGTGTTTCAGACTGTTTTTATTTATAACTTCTTCCTTGCTATTTCTTTGAGCAGTCCACTCACTTACAGCTCTGAAAACCCACATATTTTAAGTCGAATTTGCTGTATTTTTCACTGCAGCTGAATTTCTCACAGCTCTGAAAATACACTCATTTCTGCATTGTTTTCACATGATGTGCGTCCAATAGTTTCCACAGACTGAAAACAAAGCACTTAGATCGGAGATAGATGTCACATTCTATTCAACACACTAAGTACAATTGCATTTGTTCAAACATTCTGTATCATTGCAGCATTTTCTTTCAGTTTTCAATTTGAAAACTTTTCTTGGCAATCCAAGGTCTCAGTTTCTGTCTGTATCCATCACTTTGCTGGTTTGTTTTCTGTTTCTTTCTCTCTCGCTCTCTAACTCCAGCTGGTATTTTGTTTTAATGAGGTGTTCCATTGTTCTTCGCAACACCTACAAAGTAACAAGGAAAACTTCCGTGAATAGCAAAAGGGAAAATAATAAAGAAATACTGGAAACACAACATCAGATCAACTAGTTAACAAGCATGGGGCTGGATGAACACAGCAGGTCAAGCAGCATCATAGGAGCAGGAAAAAGAAAAGAAGCAGGTTTTCTGATGAAGGGTTTAGGCCCGAAACGTCAAGTTTTCCTGCTCCTATGATGCTGCTTGACCTGCTGTGTTCATCCAGCCCCATGCTTGTTATCTTGGATTCTCCAGCATCTGCAGTACCTTTTATCTCTATATCAGATCAACTAGTATCTGAAGAAAGAAGGAACTTGCATTTCTGACATGCCTTTCATGACTTCAGGATTACGCAAAACACTGCCAGAAACAAAAAATGAAAATTATATAGTATTTTTTACAGAATAAGAACTAAGTGTGAGGGAAGTGAGAGTGCTAAAGATGAGAAGTATTTGTGGACTCATTTGTAACCTACGTAAGTGCCATCAGAACTAAGGTCAAGCCAATTGAATGGCAAGGCATTAACCAGGAGTAAATAGATTAAATAATTGACTGAAGAAATGTGGAACAGGTGGGACTGATGCGTGCAAGGAACTGCAAGACTGAGGAGCACTAACTCCATTTTGATTTAGCCCCTTTCCCCCCTCCCTTCCTCTCTCTCACCTTTGATGGTTTGCATTGCCCTTAATGGGTTTTACACGTAAATTATTCAGTTTGAAACATGAACGATTTACTGGTGGTGGTTAATAGATGAAAAATTACCATGGGTGCTTTGGTCATGGGGATGAAAACATTGTGTGTAAGAGCACGTCTGTATATCAAAAAAAAGCAAGTCTGAGTAGTGTGAGGGCCTTGTAGTGCCATAACACTGGGTCTGTGTGCAGTTCTGATCCCTGCTATGGGAAGCATGTTGTGAAACTTGAAAGGGTTCAGAAGGGTTTAGATAAATGTGAGGTGTTGCATTTTGGTAAGGCATATCAGGTCTGAACTTATATAGTTAATGGTACGGCCCTGGAGAGTACTGTTGAACAAAGAGACTTAGGGGTGCAGGTGCATATTACCTTGAAAGTGGAGTGCAGGTAGACAGAGTGGTGAAAAAGGTGAATGGCACTTTCGCCTTCAGTGGTCAAAACATTGAGTATAGGAGTTGGGATGTCATGTTGCAGCTGTGTGGGACGTTAGTGAGGCCACTTCTGAAATACTGCATATAACTCTGGTCGCCTTTCCATGTGAAGGATGTCGTTAAACTTGAGAGGGTGAAGAAAAGATTTACAAGGACGTTACCAGGGTTGGAGGGTTTGAGCTAAAGGGAGAGGCTGAATAGCCTGAGGCTATTTTCCCTGGAGTGTCAGAGGCTGAGTGGTGACCTTATAGAGGTTTATAAAATCACGAGGGGCATGGATAGGGCAAATAGACAGGGTCTTTTCCCTGAAGTGGGGATGTCTAAAACTAGAAGGTGTAGGTAATAGAGTCATAAGGCCGTACAGTCATACAGCATGGAAACAGATCATTCAGTCCAACTAGTCCATACCAAACATAATCCCAAACTAATCTAGTCCCACCTGCCTGCCCCTGGCCCATATCCCTCCAAACCTTTCCTATTCATATATCCATCTGCGTGTCTTTTAATTGTTGCAACTGTACCAGCATCTACCACTTCAGGAAGTTCATTCCACATATGAACCACCCTCTGTGTGAAAAATTTGCATTTTATGTCCTTTTAAATCTCTCTCCTCTCACCTTAAAAATGTGTCCCCTAGCCTTGCAACTCCCCACCTTAAAAGACAACTACCATCAACTCTATTTAAACCTCTCATTATTTTATAAACTTCTATCAGGTCACTTCTCAACCTCCTACACGCCAGTGGAAAAAAGTCCCAGCCTATCCAGCCGAATCTTATAACTCAAACCTTCCATACTACGCAACATTCTCGTAAATCTCTTCTGAACCCTCTCCAGCTTGATAATATCCTTTCTATAACTGGGCAACTACAATTGGACAAAGTATTCCAGAAGAGGCCTCACCAATATCCTGTACAACCTCAACATAATGTCTCAATTCCTGTACTCGAAGGACTGAGCAATGAAGGCAGGCATGCCAAATGCCTTTTCAACCTTCCTGTCTATATGTGATGCAAACTTTAAAGAATTATGTACCTGCACCCCTAGGTCCCTCTGTTCTACAACACTACCCAAGGCCCTACCATGTATAAACGCTACACTTGTTTGTTGTACCAAAATGCAATACCTTGCATTTATCCACATTGAACACCCCATCTGCCATTTCTTAGCCCATTGACCCATTTGATCAAGATTCCTTTGCAATCTTAGAAAACCTTCTTCATTGTCTGCTATGCCACCAATTTTTGTGTAATCCGCAAGCTTACTAACCATGCCTTCTATATTCTCATCCAAATCATTTATATAAATACAAACAGAAGAGGGTCCAGAACTGATCCCTGTGGAACACCGCTGGTCTCAGGCTTCCAGTCCGAAAAGCAACCCTCTACCATTACTCTCTTCTGCAGTTAAGCCAATTATGTTTCCAATTGGCAAGCTCACCCTAAATCCCATGTGACTTAACTTTACTAATTAGTTTACCATGCGGAACCTTGTCAAAGGCTTTACTAAAATCCAAATAAATAATGTTGACTGCTCTGCCATCATCAACCTTTTTGGTAACTTGCTCAAAAAATTCAATCGACTTTGTGAGACATGATTTTCCTTGCACAAAACCATGCTGACTGTCCCTAATCAATTAATCCTAATTTTTATAATCACCTGCAATAATTTACCCACAACCAAAGTCAGACTCACAGGTCTATAGTTCCCTGGTTTCTCCTTACAACCTTTCCTAAACCAAGGTACAACTTTAGCCACCCTCCGGTCATCAGGCACCTCACCTGCAGTTATAGATGATGCAGATATTTCTGCAAGGGGTCTCATAATTTCCTCCCTTACTTCCTACAACATTCTGGGATACATTAGATCAGATCCCGGAGATTTATCCACCTCAATATTCTGTAAGACCTCCAAAACTTCCTCTTCTGTAATGTGAACTGTTTTTAAAACATCAAAATTTAAGGTGAGAGGGGAAAGATTTAAAAGAAACCTAAGAGGCATGTTTTTCCTGCAGAGGGTGGTGCATGTTTGGAATGAGCTGCTAGAGGAAGCGGTGGAGGCTGGTACAATCACATTTAAAAGGCATCTGGATGGGTATATGACTAGGAAGGGTTTAGAGGAATATGGGCCAAATGCTGGAAATGAGTCTAGATTAATTTAGGATTTCTGGTCAGCATGGATGAGTTGTTTCCATGTTGTACATCTCTATGACTCTATGACCCTGGGTTCAAGTCCCACCGGCTTCAGAGATGAGAAATAACATCCCTAACTAGGTTGATTTGTAAATATCAGCAAGACTGAGTAGTTAAGAAATTATATCCACAAAGAAAGGTTTGTTTTATGTGTCACCAACTAGCTTTGAACTAATTTGGCAAGGAGATGAACATAAAACAGTATAACGCAGGAGCAGGCCCTTCAGCCTATCACATCTGTGCCAATCATTCTAAACTCGTCCCAAATTCCTGCACACAGTCCATATCCCTCTATTTGCTGCCTGTTAATGTGTCAGTCTGAATGCAACTTGGAAGTTGCTATCATATCTGCTTCTACCGCCTACCCTTGCAATGCATTCCTGACACCTACCGTTTTCTGCATAAAAGAACTTGCCTCACACATGTCCTTTAAACTTTCCATCTTTCACTTTAAACCTATGCCCCATAATATTTGACATTTCCACCCTATGAAAAAGACACCAACTACCCACCTAGTTTTATATACTTCAATCAGGTTGCCCTTCAGCTTCCTCCATAACTACCATTTGTCTTCTGTGACTAAGCCAATTTTGTACCCAAGTTACTAGCTGACCATGGATAACATGACTTAACCTTCTGGACCAATCTACCTCGAGGGACCTTGTCAAATGCTTTGGTAAACTCCATATAGACAACATCCACTGCCTTACCTACAAGGTCTAGTACAACACCTCACTTGTAGACTATCTACATATTGTTTCAAGAAGCCTTCTTTAATGTAACTAACAAATTCTGCCTTATCTAAGCCCATGGCACCAAGAGAATCCCAATGCTCTAGTGAAAACTATGCAAGTTTTTTTAACCTGTCCTTACAGCTAATACACTCTAATCCAGGCAATATCATGGTAAACCTCTTTTGCACCCTCCACATCCTTCCTATAGTGTGGTGATCAGAACTACTCACAATACTCCAAATGTGGTCTAGCTAACATTTCATACAGCTGCAGCATGACTTACCAACTTCTTTGATCAATGCCCCTCCTAACATTTCATACAGCTGCAGCATGACTAACCAATTTTTATGCTCACTGCTCCTCCCAATGAAGGCAAGCATGCCGTATGCCAAATTTACCACTTTATCCACCTCTATTGCCACTTTCCAAGAATTACAGATTTTTACCCCAAGGTCTGTCTGTATATCAGTGCTCGTAAGGGTCCTGCCACATACTGTATACTTCCCTCTTGCATTTGATCTTCCAAAATGCATCACCTCATACTTCTCCAGATTAAACTCTATTTGCCATTTCTCTGCCCAACTTTCCAACTGATCTATAATTCTTCTGTATCCTTTGACAACTTTCCTTACTATTCACAACTTCACCAAATTTCATGTTGTTTGCAAACTTACTAATCAGACTGCCTACATTTTCATTCAAATTGTTTATATAAGTTATAAACAACAGAGGTCCCAGCATTAATCCTTGTGGAACACCACTGGTCACAGACCTCCAGTCAGAAGAACACCCCTCCATTACTACCCTTTGTCTTCAGTGACCAAGCCAATTTTGTACCCAAGTTACCAACTGACCATGGATCACATGACTTAATCTTCTGGACCAATCTACCATGAGAGACCTTGTCAAATGCTTTGGTAAACTCCATTTAGACAACATCCACTGCCTTACCTACAAGGTCTAGTACAACCCCTCACTTGTAGACTATCTACATATTGTTTCAAGAAGCCTTCTTGGATGTACCTAACAAATTCTGCCTTATCTAAGCCAATGGAAGTAAGAGAATCCCAATCAATATTTGGGAATTTAAAATCACCTGCTACAACAAACCTATTGTTTATAACATCTTTCCATAATCTGCTTACATATCTGTTCTTCTATCTCCTGCTGGCTATGGGGAGCCTCTCGTATAAACCCATTGTAATGACTACACCTTTCTTATTCCTGAGTTCTATCCATGTGGCCTTGATGGATGAGCCCTCCAAGATGTCCTCTTTTAGTGCAGCTGTGACATTTTCCTTAATCAGTAATGCAACTCCCTAACCCCTTTTCCATCCCTCTCGCATCATGCCTGAAATACCTAAACCCTGGAACGTTGAGCTACCAGTCCTGCCCTTCTCTCACCAAGTTTCTATAATGGCTACAACATGCAGTTCCATGTACTAATCCAAGTTCTAAGCTCATCTGCTTTACTTGTTATATTCTTTGCATTAAAATGGATACACTTCAGGCCACCAGTCTCGCCATGTCCATTAACTTGGCACTGCTTGTGCTTCCTATTAGACTTACTTGACGTAATCTCTACCATCTCCTTATCATTCCATATGCTGACCTACTGCTGTGGTTCCCACCTTCCTGAGTAATATTATCAGGGTGCTGAAATAATTTTTAGATCAGGTGATAGACTGAAGCATTTGAAAAAAATCAAAGACATTTGAGAATAGCTAAGACAGAAGCACACAACTGAGAAAAACAGACAAAAACAGACAAAAGAATGAAATCCCAAAAGTCAGGCCTAAAATTAAAGTAAGCTAAATGGGGTCCTTGAAAAGGAAGGCAAAACAAGCCAAAACTACAAGTTTGGACCTTCCTGCCAGTGGTGTATACTTTTGAAGAGCCTGAATCACTCAATGGTAAGTAGAAACCTCTGATCTTCTTGAAGCTGGCATTGGCCAGCTGTTAAACACTTCTCCCATTAACTTTAATGAAACTGAAAATGATACTCCAAACCATTATTACCTATTTTACACTCATCTAAAGTCAAGACCCCCACATTTTCATTGTAATAGAACCCCCCAGTTGCTGCATCCATGCCAGTAACAGCTTCTTGGTAGAAACTTCACTATGTGACTACTTTGGATCAAACTACGTGGAAGTGTGTGGGTTAGAGAAATCTCCAATGGACTATGATTTCATCTCAATGATCAGTGACAATTTTGATGATTCAGTGGTGAATACAATGGCGGATACACTAATACTTTCATTATACTTCTTTGAGCCACGTGAAAGGAAGTGCTGTCATCGTTATAGTATGTGTCCTGCCAACATTTATAATGCTGAACTGAAGAGTTTGTCTTCCAAAATTATATTTTGCAGAGTTAAGGTCAAGTTAGTAAAATGAAAACAGAAATGCTGGAGAAACCCAGCGGATCTCTTCTTCAGAAGAGTGAATATGGATCTGAACGTAAACTCTGTTCTATCTCCACAGCTGCTGCCAGATCTGCTGAGTTTCTCCAGCACTGTATTTTTATTTCAGATCTTAGCATGCACAATACTTTTCTTTTAGTCAAGTCAGTAAACCTATATTTGTGTTCCAAATTTTTGAAGCCAAATTTGGCTCTGTGGCTCCAGTTTGACTGTCTTAAATCATAATCAAAGGAAGTTATCCCAAGATGAGAGTGTGTCAAGGGGAAAAATACTCCTGAAAAACATAGCTACCTCATTGACTGAAATGTACTGATTAACCTACTTTATATACTAAACAGGAAGAATTAATGTGAAAAACTATTATAAACACAGTGAAGGGTAAGGAACAGCCTTTAGATTTCTACATTAAAGGACCTGAGCATCCACTCAACATAAGTAGCAGCTAAGAGTTTTAGGAAGTTGAGCATATGGGTTTCTGTGTTCACATGGTAATAACCACTCAATGATTTTGACCTGCCAATAAATCCATTCTATTTAATTTAAACACTTAAATAAAAAACAAAGTTCAAATGCATCGTCATCAAGAAAGAGAGTTTTTTGTCATGCCAGCAAGCCCACACGCTTTACTAACTGGGCCTTGGGATTCAAACTGTTTTGTCAGTCTCCTGTGTCATGCCAAGCTGACCACACATGCCACAAACAGTGCAGCCAGACTTTGAATGGAGCAATCGCCTATTATTCTGTGCCTTCTACTATGTGAAACTGAGGCTGTAGGAAAATAATAAGTGGGAGCAGCCTAATGCAACAGAGTGCAGCATGTATTGTCCATGTCAGGGTCAGTTGTTTGTACTTAGTAGCTCTGATTCTCCCATGTTCTGCTGCTACTATAATAACCAGTTAACTCACAACAGAATCGATGATACAAGACGTTTGTGAATTTTAATACTTACCAAAGTGAGGGATATCCTGTATACGTGTAGCATGTTACTGAATCTTGGAAAGGTCCCAAAAGTATTTCACTTTCATACAGGTTAGCGTGGCATCAGAGCAGAATTATCCATATACGAATGAGATCAATCAGCAGTTGATTACATTATTGGTCCTGTTGGTTGATTAAGCAGGACATCAGGAGAACTTACCACATTCTTTCTTCAAGAATTGCCATATAATACTTAATAGAAATAGGTAATCAGGATTCAATTGGAACGGTCCTCTGAGGGTCAGCATTAACAATGAATAATTGCTTCAGTACTATGGTGTGTTTGATTATGTACTAAAATGCAGTGGTAGGGGCTGGCACAGGATCTTTCCAGATAAGTAAATTGCTTTTCTCTCTAACAATGAACAGCATCAAAGCCCTGTCCATGAGTTAGGTGGAATGCAGAGTTTGAAATATACCACCATATTGTGTCCCAGCACCTACTGCACAAAGACATTTTCATTTGCCTGGTTGCTCCTCTTAAAATCGTCAAATTAAGTTGTTAGTTCTGAACATGATGTTCCCTGAGAACCTAGATTAAATTTGTCTAAACTTATATCATTTGGAAACTTTACATTCAACAGTGAGATAACTATCTCTCTGCCATGGATTCAGACTTTGGACGCAGAAAGGTCAGAACTTATTTCCAAAATTAAGGAGAGTAGCTCACAGATCTTCTCATTGACACCAAGAGCCAAGGTGCTTCGATATGGATTAACCATTTTTATATTTTTGTATTGGGTTTCCACTTTTAGTGGTCATATGCTAGATTTGCATGAATTCGAGATATTTTGTGGAAATGTGAAGATGGCAATTAGAATTCCATTCTCAGAGTTTCTGATTTTCATCAGAGCTCTAAGATTTTGGAGTAGATCTGTAGCTCGGGTTGTGGGTGTTGAGGTTGGTTGGCTCGCCGAGCTGGTTTGTTGTTACACAGACGTTTCGTTACTGTGCTTGGTAACATCCTCAGTGCAGCGGAGTAGATCTGTAGCCCGGGTTGTGGGTGTTGAGGTGCTGCACTAGGATGTTACCAAGCACGGTAACGAAACGTCTGCAGAACAACAAACCAGCTCAGCGAGCCAACCAACCTCAACTTTCATCAGAGCTATTTTGAGAGTTTAGCAGCTTTGGATCATAAGCCTGCACCCTGCATTTTGAACCTGGCCCATTCTATTGTAGGATAAGCATGTCTTAGTTCTCCTTAATTTTCATTGAGTCAGACCAACTTTTTCAAAGAGTCATGGTTCATGGCATCTCCAGAGGTGTACTGAAAGAGTAAAAGCAACAAACTGCATGCACTGGAATACTGAAGCAAACAGAGAAAATGCTAGAGAAATAAGCAGGACTGATCACATCTGTGGAGAGATATAGAGTCAACATTTAGAGTCTGATATGACTACGCTTCAGAACTGGAGAGATAGGTGAGATTGGTAAGAGTGAGATTGGCAGAAATGCAGCTCTGAAGAGGAGTCATACCATACCGAAAAAAGATATTGCTAGACCTGCTGAATTTCTCCAGCATTCTCTGCTTGTATGAACCATGATCTGGATGAGGGATCTGTTGAAAGGCAAATTCAAAAAGTCTCACTCATGCCACCCCATATCCACTCCCACATGGCATCTTGTATCATGTATGTCAAGCTATGTCTCCCAACCATCCCCTATGGCCTGCATGCCTCTGTTTCAACGGAGAGCCCAGACATCTGTGAGCTCCTTGAAAGAGTTAAGCGCTAGTGAAAATACTATTTTGTTGTTTGTTATAATCAATGTTGGAGAGGTGCTCCGCTAGTCATAGCAACATTTAGACTTAACTAGAGGGGTGATTTTTCCAATTATGTAGGTTTTAGATAGTATTCAAAACAATAATGTCAAGTTTGTTTTGTCAATTGTTACAAAGACACTTAGGACAGAAACTTCCTAACCCCTATACAATTTGGTGAATCAGTTGGAAAAATAGGGTGAGATTGGCAGAATTGTGATTCTCGATGTCAGGAAAGAAGTCTAATTCTTTAAGCAGGTTTTGAACGGCAAGATGAGAATCTCCCTAGGGAGCAGCAAAGGGCCTGTATGTATCCATTTTCATGTATTAGCATTCATTGTTACCTAAACTTCCCTGAATACAGTTTCCTATTATCCCATCCAGAGTATAGAAACAGATGGTGGCAGTTCCTAACATGAAAGTCTGAGCGGATACCCAGCAATTCCAGCTCACGACTTGCTCTCTGCGCCTCCACTTTGGACGTAGTCCAAATGTCTCATGGCATGTTGCATTGGCAGTGAACCTGAAAACTCCACTAACCACCCCCAACATCCCCCCCACCCCCTGCACCCCCACCACCACAAACTGCTGTCCACAAAGATTAGCATTGGACATATACCTTTCTCACTGCATTAATTTGGTACATCTCTGATCCACTTATAGTACTACACATTTCAGTGCCTGACACCCTTCATTGCACGACTGCTCTCCGGACACTTTGCCCACTAGGACAGTAACTCAACTTGTGGATTAAACCAGGGCGCACCTCAGAGCTGATAGCATCTCTGCCTTACCTTGCCATTTTGGGCTTTATCCTTTCAGCCATAGCTTAAAGGCTCACAGTATTTCTGTCTTGACATGCCTTTTGACATAATACTGGGTAGCTTGTTGTAATTGTCAGCAGTCATTATCAGTCAAGGTGGTGGACATGTTGCTGTATGGCACTATGCTAAATCAATCTTACACCTGCACCATGTGCCAGTAGCTTACACTGTAAACACGTGCATGTGCTTCAACTAAAGGCCATGTCCTAAAATGTGAGGGAAGTAGTCCTCAGACAAGTCAAGTGCAGCAACCTTGTCAGGGTGTCCTGACACAGTGGGAACAGGATGCCTCACTGTTCAATAAAATCAAGACTGATTGACCCCTTCATTGTTTTGTTTTACCTACCCATCTCCATAATTCTGTATGCCGTTGGTAATCAGAAGTTAACTGTCTCTACCTTAAACTTTTCAAAGACTGAACTTCTGTTGCCCTGTGTGGTAAAGAATTCCAAAGATGCACAATCCTGATCTTGGACCTAAATTAGATCCCCCTTATTTTTAAATTGTTTTTCAATTATTTTTAAATTGTTCTGGACACCCCAACCAGGGCTGCATCTACCCTGTCTATCCCTTAAAGTATTTTGTAGGTTTCGTTGAGATCGCCTCTCATTTTTTTGAAACCCCAGAGAATATAGGGCCAGCCTGCCCAGTCTTTCTTCATAGGGAGGCCCTGCCATCCCTGGAACAAGTCTGGTGAATCTTTGTCGCACCATCTCTATGGCAATAATACCTTTCCTGAGATAAGGAGACCAAAACTGCACTGAGTACTCCAGGTGCATTGTAACCAATGTCCTATACAATTATAGCAAAATGTCACTATTCTTGTATTCAAATCCTCTTTTAATAAAGGCTGACATTCCCTTAGCCTTCATAGTAGCTTGATGCACCTGCATGCAATCCTTTAGTGACTTATTGGCAAAGATATCTAGACCCTTTTATACATCTACACTTTCTAAGTTAGCATTTAAGAAAAACTCTGCACATCTGTGATTCCTGCCAGAGTGGAGAATCTCATAGTTTTGCACATTATGTTCCATCAGCCAAATTCTTATCCATTCAATAAGCCTATTCAACTCCCCCCAACCTGAAACAGTTTTACATCTTCCTCATAACACACAATCCCTTTGTATCATCTGCAAATTTGGAAATATCACATTTGGAACCTAATTCAGAATTACTGATATATATTGTGAACAGCTGGGGCTTCAAATACTGATCTTTATGGTGTCCACAAGTCATAGTCACACAAGGTGAGAATGACCAATTTATTCCTACTCTCTGTTTTCGATGTTAGTCAGTCATTAATCCATGTCTCCTATCACATGTGCTTTAATTTTTCTAAGCAGCTTCCTTTGGGGAACTTTATGAAAATTCTTCTAAAAATTTGAGTATTCTTATGTCTGTCAGTTGTCAGTCAACAATGTTGTTCACAACACCTTCAAAAAGCTCCAAGTGTGTCAAACACAGTTTTCCATTTGCAAATCCATGTTGACTGCGCCCAATCAGATCATTATTATCCGAGTTCCTGCTTATCACATCCTTTATAAGAAATTCTAACATTTTCCTACTACTGATGCGAGGCCAACAGGACTCTGACGCCCTGTTTTTTCTCACTCCCTTTTTAAATAATGGGGTGATATTGGCTGTTTTCTAACCTGCAGGGATTATTCCATAATCTCTATTTTGGAAGATAATCACCAATGCATCAACCATTTCCATGGGCACCGTCTTCAAATTCTGGGATGTGGAATATCAAGTCCTGACAATGCTAGCAAATAGGACTAGATGAATTTAGGATATCTGGTCAACAAGGTCAAGTTGCACCAAAGGGTCTGTTTCCGTGCTGTACATCTCTATAGCTGTAAATAAGTCATACAAAATTAGGACAAATTACATTCTTTGTTCCATACACAGCTTCATGAATTCCTAAGTGGCTACGGGACACTGACACGAGGGCACAACACCAAGAAGGAAGCACACTGAAGCAGCCCTCATTGCCACTGACTGGACCCAGAAAGCCGCCTCAGCCAAAAACGACTGACCGTTGCCAATGTACTGTCATGTCTTTAAATGTATTTTCCCAATCCACTTCAGCCCATGCCTTAATCTGTGCCTCTATTGTTTATAATTTCCCTTATTCAAATTTTATACATTCAAACATACAGTGGCATCTTTTAGCTAACAGCGAGCTTTACTAAGCCAATACTGTTCCTGGATTTGTTTCCTAAGTCTAATTTGCCCCAGATGCACCAAGCAGTACTGCTGATGGGCTTTCATTCATGTTCAGCTTCACTAAATTATTAATTGTACACCACCATCTTTCAAACCCTTCACAATCCTCCGACTTCCCTGAGCCCTCACTGCGCAGAGATATTCAACTGTTCTATAAAACTCACTGAGCTCCAACTACACAGAACCAATGTAGTTCAGTTGTCTTTAGCAGCACAGCTAACAACTGTCCTACTTAATATGGGGTCTGCTTCTCCCCCTCTCAAGCTCTTTTTCCTACTAACTGTGACCCTGGAATTGCTCTTCATTGACTTCAAACTGTCCTCAGTGACCCTTTGAAATCATTGCAACAGGCCTGCCACTGTTGATCGGCAGAACTGAATGTAACTAATGTTTGGAACTAATGTGGCAAACCTTTAAAATTCCTTAAATTATACCATTTTCACAGAATGCTACTGTACAGTATAAATTGCAAACAGCAACAGAAAGGGAATTAATCACAGTAGGCTCTCTGATCTCTTCTGTCAGTTGCATAAAGATCATTTACATTTAATTAAGAAGTTTCAAATGATTGTGGTTTCTGCAAGTGACACTCTTATTGACCTGTGTTTAAAAAAATGAGTTTTTTCTTAAAAGAAAATGGAAAGTTATCAGTGAATGCTCTTTAAAGTTTATTTTATATCTTATTGTCACATCTAGTTCGTTGATTCTTTACTGAATAAGGTGAATAGATATGAAAGTGCCATAACTTGTCTTGGAAGCTATGAGAAACCATGGAAGATATTGGGGGTGTGGTATAACTTGGCATGGAAGGTACAAGCCTCCATAGATGATTGGTGGGATCATAACTTGGCATGGGGACCATGCGTTTCTGCCTTTAATGATAGCTTCCAATAGTTTCCCTAAGACAGATGTTAAACTAACTGGCGTGTAGTTTCCTGCTTTCTGTCTCCATCCCTTTTTGAATTATGTATGAGCAAGCCATTATAGAGTGTGACAGAATTCCTAAAAAAAGGTTCATATGCATGTAGCTGCCAGAGACAAGTTTACATAATTATCGTAATTCCAGTCAGATTGTGAAAGTCTAGTGTGAAGGTTTCTGAAAAGCACAGCTACAATAATGTAATAATTTTCGAGAAGAAAAGTTGAGTTACGTGCAGTTAGAATGGCAGTGCAATAATGCTGTGAAATGTTGCCAACGTGAGATACTTACCTATAATATGGCAGCAGTTGGCCACGTGCCATAGACTTCTGTTTTCCTTTGTGTCCATCCTCCCTGAAGTTTTTATTTATGTCCTTTGCGTAACTAGGCAAACTGTAGGAGTTGGGAAGGGAAACAAAATGTCAATTTTGATTAATAACTTCAAAAAGATTTTATTTTTGAAGGATAAGCATCGCTACTTATTTCAAGATGGATGGATATATTGACCTAAAAATAAAGGATTGTATTTCACAACATACACAGAATAAAAGAAAAACTAACCAGAATATACACTGAGGCATTACATATGGGTGATTAATTTATTCAGGTTAAATTCTTCTGTCTACATTTTAAAATGCAGTTTAAATGGTTTATTTTAAAGCTACAGAACCCCCTACCTCCCTCAGTTACTATTACCCGCTACAATACACAGATTTTTAAAACTCAAGCTTGGCAGTACCTAACCAGGACTTTCTGATCTGCCTTGGCTCTCTTCAGCTCTTCTCAACCTTGATGGTGCTTTACACTATGGGATTTAACCTTACACCTCTTTTCAATTTAAACAAAAGTAACTGATTATATATAATTTACAGACAGTTTTTGACTGTGTGTAGCACTTCTGCTGCAGTAACCTTCTGGTGAGCTTTGCTAATTAGATCTAATTTGCCGATCTGAGTGAAGCTAATTACTGCATTAACTTCTCGTGTAACTCAGAATGAAATGTGGAGGATATAGGTAAGGACATTATTGACCAAACATGAAGGAGAATTGTGCTGCAGTACATCATGGAAAACAAGCCTTCGGTGGTGCATAAACTATAACTTATTAAATTAAATATATCTTTAACATAATGCTCTGTCAAACAGGAAGAATGCTGTTTAAATGCTTGTTACACAGGCAGGGTACGATGGTGTTGCTATTTATAAATGCCAGAACCATTCAATCTTGAAATTCTATGGCATGTTTCTCAACATTTCAGAGGCAAAACATCTATAAGTTGTATCTTTATTTCAATACTTTTTTCTCCTTTCTGTCTACCACACCATTTAATCCGATTCTGTTGTGCAGAATTGGGGAAATTCTGCAGTTTCAGAAGTGGCATCTTTTGGATGAAAGGTTAAGCTGAGACCCCATGTATTCTGTACATTGGTTGAGATCAAAGATAAGGGAGATCTCCCATTGTACTGGATGATATTGCAGCCAACTTTATGGAAAAGTCTCCAAGAATTCCTCCTTTACTGACATAAAGCAAGCTTCTGGAAACTAATATCACCTGAAATACTACAATATTATAACCCAGTTTAAAAGTTTATCATACTAAACATGTTCATGACCTTACAAAGTAGACAATCCATCTATTATGTCATTCTGTGTTGAAGAATGTACTACTTTAGCCTGTAATTCAGTTTTTATGTATATTAAAAAGCAACGGATAGTTGGGAGTGAGCTATTATAGCATGACACCTGGCAGTTCAGGAATCTCCTTGGTGGCACACTGCAACATTGTGTAAGGAATGCAGCTACATTTCAAAGTTTTCCACGTAGAGGATAGAAGGTATTTGATAAGGTACCACATCAAAGGTTATTGTAGAAAATAAAATCTCAGTGTATGGAATAACATCATCATAGAATCATAGAACCCTTACAGTGCAGAAAGAAGTAGTTTTGCCCCTTGAGGCTGCTCGAGCCCATCCTTTCCCCGTCACCCCACATTAACCGTGGCTAATCCACTTAGCCTGCCTATCCCTTGATGCTACAGGGTAATTTAGCATGGCTGATCCACCTAACCTGCACAATTTTGGACTGTGGGAGGAAATCAGAGCACCAGCCGAACCCATACAGACATGGGGGGAATGTGCAGACCCCACACAGACAGTCACCGAAGGCTGGAATCAAACCTAGGTTGCTAGCGCAGTTGTAATCACTGTGTCACCATGCTGCCATAATGATAGATAGGATGTGATTAATCAAAGATCTAGCAAATGGAATATAATGTGGGAAAAGGTGAGATTGTATGTTTTGACAGGTACAATGAAAAGAAGCATATTACCTAAATGGTGAAAGATTGCAGAGCTCTGTGATGCAGAGGAATCTGGGGGTCCTAATACATTAATCAGAAGAGCCTGATATGCAGCCACAGCAAGTCATTAGGAAAGGTAAGAGAGCTTATGCTTCAGTTATCTAGGCCATTGATGAGATCACATCTGATGTCCTGTATTTTGGTTTTCTTGTTTAAGGAAGTATATAGATGCATTGGAGACATTTCAGAGAAAGTTGACTCGATAAATACCTGGAATGGGAGGGTTGACTTTTAAGGAAAGTTTGCGTAGGCTAAGCATTTATCTGCTGGAGTTTAGAAAAGTAGGATGCAACTTGATTGAAAGATATAAGATTGTGAGGTCTTGACAGGATGAATGTGGAAAAGATGATTCCTCTTATGGGAGAAACTAGAACCGGGGGTCCACTGTTTAAAAATAAAGCGTTGCCCATTTACGACTGTGATGAGATTTTTTTGCTGTAATTCTGGCGCCTTTGGAACTTTCCTTTTCATTAGGTGATGGAAACTTTGTCTTTGAACGCTCTTAAGGCAAAAGTGGATAGATTCTTGGTAAGGAAGGGGGTAAAATGTTATCGGGGATGGGTAGGAATATAGAGTTGTGGCTGCAATTAGACTAGCCATAACCTTACTAAATGGCAGAACAGAATCACGAGGTCAGATGGTCTATTCTTGCTACAAACTCATATGTTCATACGGATGGAATCTTGTTGAGATATTAAAGGTCTTGTCTGCTGGCTGGAGTGAACTTTCCCCAAAGAGCCCTTGTGCTCAACCACAGTATTGGGAGGCTGTTGTTGCTATAAGAAGAAAAATCACTGGAATCCTAGGATCGTGATACAACTCAGGCCACAGATAAGTAAAACAACGAACAGCAGATGCTGAAGGACTGACACAAAAATAGAAATTTCTGGTGAACTGACCCCAAGCTCCAGTTCCCTGCCAGTTCAGCACACCAGCTTGTTCTCTGGCCAATACTTCTGTTTCAAGCATGCTGCAGTGCTCCACTGAGGCTTGGCGCAAGCTGGAAGAACAATGTCTCATTTTCCACTTGAGGATCCTGCAGCTTTCAGGACTTAGTATTGAATTAAATATTTTTAGAGATTGAACACCTCCTTACATGTTCTTTGCCTACTCCACGCCACAGGCCCTGTTATGGCTGTTTACAGCACAGACAACTCATTTTCACTTACTCATTGTCCCCATTATCAGCTTTATTCCTTGACTGGCTTACTATCAACCATCTCTTTGTCTGCCTGATTTTCTTTCTGTTTCTCTGGGCTTCGTCTCCACCTGTGCACTTACTACCCCTCCTCCTCTCTCTCTTTCTGTTCTGTCCCCCTTATCATCAGCATATTACCTCCATTCCTTAGCTATTATCAGTTCAGAGGAAGGGTCACTAGACTTGCAACATTAACTGTGCTATATCTCCACAGATGCTGCTAGACCTGCTGAGTTTCTGTAGCACTGTACACTAGTTTATTTATTGCTGAGAGAGCTGTAAGTTATGCTTATTGGGACAGAATGTTCAATATATTGGAGAAGATTTATTGTACAATTACAAAAACAGGAGAAATTCTTTAAAAATTGCAGTCATTTTGAAATGGACTGTATGCTAAGGTAAGCAAACAGACTTTGTGAAAAATTGTAGCAAATTGAAAGGAATTTTTTAGAAAATAAAATCCAACCCATTCTTGCCTCAAATTTCAGTTGAGGCATTTTATTCATTTAACTTCTCCTGTTTCTTCTCCCCTTCCCTTCACTTTTTTTTCATTCTAAGTAGTTTGACAGCTGCATAGAATCTCAATGCTTGTGAGAGGTCTTATGTTTTTTTCATGCCAGGAACCCCACAGAGCCGTGACGGAAACCGTTGACCCTGGCTTGCAATGTTTCTGTAGCAGTTTGTCAAACATCTGGAAATCAGCGTGCTCACATCTCCCCTTGGTCTACTCATGCCTTTGCTCATTTATATTAACTGGTTAAGTTTGTGGTTTTCTGAAAATTTGTGACCCCCTCCTGCTCTCTCACAAGGTCAAGTGGTGATTGCCAATGTTGTCTGCTTTTAACACATGTTTAGTTCAGCAAAGCCAAAACAGTTCCCAAAAGTTTGGTAACCATTAAGGTACTTCCTCAGCTAGTTCCGGCTGTCAGGCCTGGGATGTATTGGGGGGTGGGGAATGGACAGTAATGAATTTTTTTGTACTTTTCCACGATAGGGATTAAGGCTAGCAGCTGATGTAACTAAGGACAAACTCACGCAAGGCAGCCCCAGACAGGAAACAGTTCTTCAGCTGGTGTTTTGATATAGGATCAAGAGATCAGGCGAGGAGTTGTGAACTTTACATGTAATAAAGGCTTGCATAGCTGTGCTGCAATCATCTTAAGGGCTTAGAATAAGAGAGGAAATTACCAGATCATATAAAGAGAATAAAAATAGGAATTGCAAAACAAATAGGCAATACCTGCCATGTTGCATCGACTATCATCCCTATATAATACTCCTAATATTTTTCAGTTACTGTAAGGAATATTAACAGCAGCATTTTAAGCATTTAGTGTCAATATCATGTGGTCAAAGATCATAAATAACTTGTGTTAAATGCACATACTGAAGCCTGGTTACTCTGGCTGAAAGTGAGGGCAACCCCATTCACCCCCATGCATCAGAGTGGCATATCCCCATTTTACTTACAACCCATCACAGTGAAATTGCCATTTTAGTGTTGGATTGGAGTCAATTTTACACAATAGACTCATTAGACTGAAGTTGCCCAAACTCCCACTTTGCTCAGGAATCTTATAGCCAGCAGACAAGAACTGGTTTTATTTTTTCACTTGGGCTAGAGTTGAATGCAGCTGAGGTGAAAGGGCTTAACTTGCCTAAAGTATGTCATGAAGTAAGTGCCGTGCAGTACATGAAGTAAGAAAATGGACATCATGGATAAAATATTTGGTTGATCTGTTTTTGAGCCAGCTTCAACATTGTACAAGCAGTACCAAAATTGGACTTTCATGTCTCATTTGAGCAGACATAACAGGCCAACTGTACAGACAGTTCATGCATTTGAAGATACCAAGTGTTGAGCTGCATGCCCTACCTGTTGCAGCCGGCTGACAACCCAAAAATGAGAGGGCTGTGATTGCAATGACTGAGAAATCTAGAGGTGCTGGGGTCTCTTCTGCTCCTCCTGGATCCGGAGATAAATTTTCTTTAAGATTTTAGATTAAGACAATTGTATCTTTCTTTGGGGGCTGCTGTTTAGGCCTTTCAAAAATCTTGAGTGAAATGGCCTGACCCCTGCACTGCCCATTGTAGTCCATTTTCTGTCAGATATTTAAGGCAGGCATCATGCCTTTTATTTAAATATTAAAGGGACACCCACACTTAGTTAAAGCTGAAAATTATCTGATTCAATTTTGATAATTTTCAGGTGCCCTGCAGCACAAGATGCTAAGCATCAATATTGAGTCATGTAATGCCAATATTTCCCTGACAAAATGAATTAACTTGGCCCTATTTCTACCTTTTTCATATACAATATGGATAAAAAGAGATTTCCCCTTCTCCCTGGTCAAGAATTCCAATATCTTTACTCCAGTTGTAATATAATGTTAATGTAATTGATCAGCACACTGGCGATGAAGTACTTCAATCCTTGGTAGAAGTTCACATGTCATTCCCGACACATGACATTTCCAATCACAGCCACTTTGTAGAGGAAGCACAGCACAAAGGCAAGACACCTTTAGTATTAAGTGAAGTAATTTCAGCCAGTAGTCAGTTCAATTAGGATCAGAAAATTCTGGAAATACTGAGCAGATCAGGCAGCATCTGTGAAGAGAGATACAAAGTTAATATTTTCGATTGATCATGGTTCTGCTGAGAGGTCATTGACTTGAATTGTTAACTGTTTCTCTCTCATCAGCTACTGCTTGAGTATTTCCACAATTTTCTGCTTCATTTCAGATTTCTTCCATATCTCTAATTCTCATCTCTTTCACATCCCTGATTTTAATCACTTCAATATTGGCAGGTTTGTCTTAATCTAAACATCTGGCATTCCTCTGTAAATCTTTTTGTCTCACTACCTCTAGCTCTCCCTTTAAACAATATTCATTGAAACCTGGATGAACACAGCAGGCCAAGCAGCAGCATAGGAGCAGGAAAGCTTGA
>JAHRHZ010000066.1:26890387-26944482 GCA_024137785.1 Ginglymostoma cirratum | reverse complement strand
GGTCTAGGCCCGAAACATCAAGCTTTCCTGCTCCTATGCTGCTGCTTGGCCTGCTGTGTTCATCCAGCTCCACACCTCGTTATCTTGGATTCTCCAGCATCTGCAGTACCTATTATCTCTGATACAATTCATTGAAACCTGTTGCTTTAACTAAGTCATTGGTCACATATGCTAATCTCTCCTTAGAAAGCTGTCAAATTTTATGTGATACCACTACTGTGAAATGCATTGGCACGTTTTACTCCATTAAATGTAATATGTAAATGTATGTTGACTTTTTTTTTAATTGAGACAATGCCTGGCATAGTTTAGAGTCATTTGGAGCTGAACATCCCAGTTTTTACTCATAGTTGGAGCAGAGTTTGATTGCTGTCAGAACAACAATGCAAATGGCATAAGCACTTATTGGCTGGGAAGGTGGGTAGATTCAACCACAGTTCTCTTATTTTCTAATCAACCTGTTCAGAGATGCTACCACACACCTCCAGAACAGGATGGGACTTGAACCCAGTCCCCTGGTCAAGAGATAGGGATATTAGCATTATTCTCACTCCTGAATGTCAGAATAACCAATGACTTCTTGAGCAGGTAATGCCAGCATCTTGGAACGTTCGCCGTAGAAAATGTTAGAATGTGCAGAAGAGAGGAGGGGGGAGACCAGATGGAGCAGAGTGTTAACTGCAGTAATAATGTCTAACACAATTGCTGCAACAGTTTGCTAATTTAACCGGCCCCCTCCCAATATTTCTCAAATATAACATTTTTTTGTAAAATATCAATAGAAAGATATAAAATGGATGTTAAGACTAACAATTCCTTTCTTAACAGTTTTAACAGTCTACACCTGATTATAAAGGGTGTTGATTATGAGGATCTACGACAGAAAGTTATTTAGGTCCATTATTAATTTCTAAATGGAATAGACTAATTTCCAGCTCTGCTCATTGAATCTAATACTCTGGAGGAGTGAACCCCTCCTTTATCTCATTTAGGGGCTTTGTTTTGTTTCATTTCTTTTTTATTTAAAGTTGGCAAAGATTGTGGTGTTCACTTTTGGTGTTCTTGTTCCTGAGTACCTCTTTCTTGTTATTAAACCTCATTCTTATCCCTACAATTATTCTTGGCTCTCAAATTTTGAACATTACAGATTTTCAGTTCTGTAACTAAATTATTACTGATTGTACAGGATTGGAGAAAAACAGCATGACCCTAGATGCAAGATTTTGCACTGCTTCAGAGAATTAAAAGAAATTCTATATGAATTCCTTGCATTTAATTAACTGAGTAAATATAATGACAATACACTGACTCTAATGAAATTTAGGGAAAGTTGGAAGTCAATCCTTTTTAAACCAATACCAAAAGCTTTTGCTTATTTCAAGGACTTGCAATGAATTATAGAAGTGTTGTATTCCAAAATTCCCATGATAATAACTTCATTAGAAGCCAATACTTCATACATAAATCATATTGCGTTGACGGCCTATACAAGAGATTTATTAACTTTAGTGTACTGGCAGATGCATTGATACATTGCTTGATCTCTAGCCCATTGTATTCAATAAATCTTGTCTGTACTTACAGTGTGGTTAAAGATATTCCAAATTTAGTTTTTGTCCTATTTAATTTGACAAACTTTATGCTTTAAATAATGACAACATGTTTTAAAGGGAACGACTAAAGCTGCAACTGTCAACGAGGCCTTTGATTTCCAAGCTGTGCCCTAGAGCATACTGTTGTCATCATTTGAGAAAGTGATGAAGAGCGTCTTAGAGCAGGATGCTAGAGAGATAGGAAGTTGTGCTTGACAGCTCTCACCAGAGGATTTCGAATATTTCTTTAGTCAATGGCAAGTAGAAGCTCAACTGTTCAAAATATTTTGCCAGTTGAACAGAACATGTTTTGTCAATGATGCAAATTGAGCCAAATTCATTTTGGTCAACTCAACCAAAACAAGATTTAAGCACAGTCTCTCATCAGTCCTTAGTTGTCTCAAAATAAGTTAAACTCAGTTTATTACTTGGGATTTCAGGATATTTACCTCCATAGTGTCATGGTGTCATTACAGCATAAAAGGAGGCTACTCAGCCCATCAGACCTACTTTAGGACTACCGTTCAATGGTGTTTCCTTGTTTTTAAAAAAATCGTCTTTAAATATTTTGATAACTTGCTAAACCAAGTACTTATAGTGAGACAGTAGTGGAGTTTTGTTTTAATTTATTTATTCATGGAATGTGACATCGCTGCCTGGCCAGCATTTACTGCCTGTCACTAGTTGACAAGGTGGTGGTGAGCTGCCTTCTGGAACCGTTGCAGTCCTGTGCTGTAGATAAACCTATAATTGGCTTAGGGAGGGAATTCCAGGATTTTAACCCAGCGACAATGAAGGAATGGTGATATATTTCTAAGTCAGGATGGTGAGTAGCTTGGAGGAGAACTTGCAGGTGGTGGTGTTCCTATATATCTGCTGCCTTTATCCTTCTAGATGGAAGTGGTCCTGAGTTTGGAAGGTGCTGTCTAGGAATTGAATGAATTTCTGCAGCGCATCTTGGTGATAGTGCACACTGCTGCTAATAAGTGTCAGTGGTGGAGGGTGTGGATGTAGTGCCAGTCAAGCGGGTTGCTTTGTTCTGAATGTGTCAAGCTGCTCGACTGCTCGAGTATAATTAACCAGGCAATGTAGATGATGGGCAGGCTTTGGGAGTCAGGAGGTGAGTTACCCACTGCACTATCACTAGCTTCCGTATTTATGTAATGAGCCTAGTTGAGTTTCTGGTCAATGGTAATCCCCAGGATGTTGATAGTAGGGGATTCAGTGATAGTAACACTATTGAATGTCAAGGGGCAGCGGTAAGATTGTCTCTTATTGGAAATGCTCATTTCCAGACATTTGTGTGGTGTGAATGTTACTTGCCATCCTCGCTGAATGTTTTTAAGGCAAGGCTAGATAAATTTTTGAACAGTAAAGAAATTAAGGGTTTTGGTGAGTGGGCAGGTAAGTGGAGCTGAGTCTCAAAAAGATCAGCCATGATCTTATTAAATGGTGGGGCAGGCTCGAGGGGCCAGATGGCCCACTCCTGCTCCTAGTTCTTATGTTCTTATGTTCATCTGTCAGCCCAAGCCTGGATATTGTCCTGATCTTGTTGCATTTGAATATGGGCTTTAGTATCTGAGGAATCGCAAATGATACTGAATATTGTGCAATCATTAGCAAACATCTCTCCACTTCTGAGTGTAATAGAGAGATGGTCATTGATGAAGCAGCTGAAGATGGTTGAGCCTAGGACACTACCCTGAGGAACTCCTGCAGAGATGTCCTGGAGCTGAGACAACTGACCTACAACAACCACAACATCTTCCTATTTGCCAGGGTTTGCCCATTGATTCCAGTTTTGCTAGGGCTCTTTGATGCCACACTTGATCAAATGCAGACTTCATTGTCAAGGGCTGTCAATGTCACCTGACTTCTGAAATTCTGCTCTTTGGACTATGTTTGAACCAAATTTGTAATGCGGCCAGGAGCTGAGTGGCCCTGGAGGAACCCAAACTGGACACCAGTGAGCACGTTATTACTGAGCAGATGTTGCTTGATAATACTGTTGATCACACCTTCCATCAGTTTACTGACAATTCAGAGTAGATGTTTGGGTGATAATTAATTGGGTTTGATTTGTCCTGCTTTTTCTGTACAGGACATACGTGGGCAATTTTTCACTTTGTTGGGTAGATACCAGTGTTTAAGCGATACAGAAACAGCTTGGCTAGCAGTGTGACAGGATGTTTAACAGAAACTCGGCTGACACTGCGCTTTCTACTTCTCCATAGACACAACTGACCCCTGGTCTACACCCTGGCTGGTGGCATGTACCTTATGTCTTGTCCTCTGAATTATCTCCTTTGGACAGCTTTTTTCATGCTTAAATTGTACCCAGCAATTTCGGGCATTATCGCCCACTTGCTTACACCTGAAGCAGTGGGTTTCTCAAGTTCCACACGTTGACTCCATGTGGCCACTCTTGCCACATCGGCAGCATTCTACAGTTGGTACTGCATTTCTGCTCTTCTCTGCACCTAGACATCATCCTCAACTGTGTTGTTTTGTTGGTAGCCAACTCCATCAAGATAGGAATTTTGAAAGCTGCCTTGAAATCCAGGTCTCTCCTTGTTGGTAGCTTCCATTGGATGGCTTTGTTTTGGAGGCAACACATGTAACAGTCCCTCAAGGCCTCTTGAAGAAACCCTATGAATTCTCAGTGTTTCGTTAATCTCTTTAAGACAACCACAAATTGACCGATGAACTCTCATTCATGCTGTACCCATCTATAAAAGTGGAAAGGTCCAACGATCATCAGTGGCTTTGGTGCAAAATAATGCCCCAACATTTCACATAATTCTTGATATGGTTTCTCCACAGATTTCTCTGGTTGCACCAGACTCCTGAGAATTGTGAAAGTCTTGCTCCTAACAGTACCCAAGAAAACAGATATCATTATGTCTTTGCCCTTATTCTCCATTAAATATGCATCAATATGTTTGGTGTATGGCATTTTATATTCTGGTTCATCAAATGGTCCCATCGCCCCAAATTGGTCCACCATTTCATTTTTGACTTGCCACTCAAGTCTAGTAATGGTTTGCAACCCAAGTCATCTCGGTGAATGCTTTCTGCACCAGCAACTCCCCCACCGACTGTGTCAATGCACGATCCTTCCCAGGTGTCATCTGCAGTCCCTTCCCCTCGCAACTGCTCTCTGCGATGACTTTGGTAAGCTCCCGGGTGAGTACTCCCTCTTGGCTGCAGCCTGGGTCTCCTCATGACTGCTACTCTCGGCCTACTCCCGACACATAGAGTTCTTTCCTTCTTGAGCCTGAGTCCCCTTGTGACTGTTCCCATTGATGTTACCTCCTCAGTCTGGTGCCATTTCTGAAGTCCAAGCAATGTCCTTTGGCCTGACAGAAGAAAACGGCATCCACAGTTTGTAGCCTGGAAGTTGTTGTATTTGTGATTCATTAGAACCGGAAATTGAACGAGGTAGCCATAGGGTAAACTTGTTTAGGGGATACTTTATTCTACATCCTTTCAGTTTCACAGTCAGTCCCAGACTGCCCTGTAGCTCCTGCTTCTGTGTCACCTGTCCTGCTCTCTTACAGGGGCAACACATACCCAACTACAGACATAGTAAAGCCGTTGCTTCATTTCCTTCATTAGCTATTAGTTCTCTGAAATCTCCCTTGGTCTATAGCGACAGAAATTTTTTTTTTGGTACATCCTGAGACCTGTTGCCGCATGCCAGCTGGGCTCCAATATGATTAGGTTCAGGAGGCATTAAGCAGGAGTGAGTGCCAGGAGGCGATGAAGCCAGAGAATGAAAGAAAATATGACCATTTAAACAGGGGCATTTAAACAGTCCTTGGATAAGCATATGGATGATGATGGGATAGTGTAAGGGGTGGGCTTAGATTAGTTCACAGGTCAGTGCAACATCGAGGGCCGAAGGGCCTGTCCTGCGCTGTATTGTTCTATGTTCTATGTTCTATGATGTGACTTCCCTCTCTCTGAAGTGGCAAGAAGAGGAAATAAGGGAATGAGTTGATTCTGGATAGAAACCGACCCTCTTCTGCTCCACCTTATGTTCTGGACAAGAAAGTCCACAGGTGACTTTCTGAATTTATCACCAATAAAGGCCTTAAGCAATAGATTAATGACCACTTAAGACCCTCATCTCATCAGCCCCCTGATCACCTGTGTCTTCGGCAGGCAGCAAGGATAGCTAGTTTCCTGACTGGGAAACGGGCTACTTGGTCTGCCAGTCTAGGGGTTTGGGACCTTCAGTTGCCCCAGTTCACCACCTACAAAGCACAAGTCTGGTCTGTGATGAAATACTCCCCACTTGATTTGCACCACATCCACAAGTGTACACTTACTGCACCACCAGTGCTCAGTAGCAGCAATGTGTTCTATCTACAAGATGCACTGCAAAAATTCACCAAAGAACCTTAACACCTTCCAAACCCACAACCATTTCCATCTAGAAGAACAAGGGCAACAGGTACATGGAGACACCACCAACTGAAAGTTCTGCTCCAAGCCACTCACCATTCTGACTTGGAAATATATGGCTGTTCCTATACTGTTGCTGGGTCAAAATCTTGGAATTCCCTCCCTAATGGCATTGTAGCTCAACCTACAGCGCATGGACTGCAGCGGTTCAAGAAGGCAGCTCACTACAACATTCTCAAGGGCAAGTAGGGACAGGCAATAAAATTTGCCCATTCAATGATGCCCACACCTCACAAGTGAATAAAAATAAGAGAACGTACAGTGCAGAAACAGGCCATTCTGCTCCAGTTGGTCTGTGCTGGTGCTTAAGTGCCACACAAGCCTCATCTCACCCATATTCATCTCACCCTATCAGTTTATCCCCAGTATCCTGGGTAAACACTTATTCTTCAATCAATAAAAAAAATTCAATCATTGTTACATGCTGTTTGTAGGAGTTTGCTACTTAACTGGCTTTCGTGTTTCGTATGCTAAAACAGTGATTACACTTCAAAATAACTTTATTGGTTTAAAGCATAGAGATATCTGTGATCATGCATATGCTAGATTTTCTTTCTTTCTATTCATTACTTCCACTTGTATTTATCTAGTTTTCCTTGAAATGCATCAATTCCATTCACTTTTTTTGTTCGCAAATTTCACATCGTAACCACAATTTTAAAATAAACTTATGAATTTCCCATTGGATTTATTGGAAACTACCTTGAATTTGTGGTCCTTAGCTTTGTAATTCCTCCCTGCTGGTGACACTTGCATCTATCTTCCAAAAATCGTGAGCATTTCCTTTCTATAGAAAAACCAGCTGCCTGTTCAGTATTCCCTGGTATCAACCTGAAATGTTTCGCCAACAGACAAGGCCTCTTGTGATGGCAAAGGATCAGAAAATTATCTCTCCTTAATTTCTTACATTATAATTGTGTTAACACTTCAAAAGTGCTATATTGGCTAAAAGATGCTTTGAAGCATCCTGACTGGTAAAAGGTGCCATCTTGGTGCAATTTTAAAAGGTTTCACTTTTCAATTAAAGACTTTATTCCATGGTTAATGAGACAATGGGCAGAATATTTCAATTTAGGATTGTACATTGGAAATTCCGGAATGGCTAAATCAAAGTAATGGACAAAAGATTCAGTGCTGTGAGTAGCCAAAATTACATGGAATTATTTTGAAAAACAGCTGAATTTCATAGGTGAGAGTGACACCAGACGACGTAGAAAAAGAGACAGAATACTGGATTTTAAAAATGTGTACACTAAGGTACCACACATAAGGATGCACAATAAGATAAGAACCCATGGAGTTGATGCTAATATTTGGCATGGATACAGGGTTGGCTACCTAATAGATACAGTGGATATTTTCAGGATGGCAACCTGTTAGTAATGGAGTGCCTCAGGGATCAGTACTGGGACCACAAATACTTACAATATATACTAAATGATCGAGATGACGGAAGTGAATATACGATTGCCAAATTTACGAGTGGGAAGGCAAATAGAAAGGATGGCGGCTTAAGTGAATGGGCAATAACATGGCAAATGGAATGTAATTTGGAAAAATGTAAACTTGTGCACTTTGGCAGAAAGAATAGAGAAGTTGAATATTATTTAAGTGAAGGAAGACTGTGGAAAGCTACCGCACAAAAGAATTTGGGGGTCCTCGTACATGAATCATAAAAAGCTAATAAATACGTTCATTGGGAGTAGGAAAGGAAAATAGCATTTTGGCCTTTATTTCAAAACAATGAAGTATAAAAATAGAGACATCTTGCTAAAATACTGTACAGGATACCATGAAAAAGATGGTGGGGGATTCAGCGATGCTAATACCACTGAACGCCAGGGGGCGGTGGTGAACTTGTCTCTTATTGGAGATGTTCATTGCTTAGAATTTCTGAGGCATGAATGTTACTTGCCATTTATAAGCCCAATTCTGGATATTACCCAGATATTGTTGCATTTGAACATGGACTGCTTCAGTATCTGAAGAATCACAATTGGTGCTGAAAATGTTTGGGCCTAGGATAATATCATGAGGAACTCCTGCAGAGATGTCCTGGAGTTGATATGACTGACATCCAACAATCACAACCATCATTTATGTGCCAGGTATGACTTTAGCAGCAGAGAGTTTGCCCCAATACCCCATTAATTTCAGTTTTGCCAGGGCTCCTTGATGCCCTTTCAGTCAAATGCAATCTTGATGTCAAGAGCTGTCACTCTTACCTTTGGAATTCAGATCTTTTGTTCAAAGTAATTCCATATAATTTTGGCTGCACACAGCACTGAATCTTTTGTCCATGAGTTTGATATAGACATTTGGGAATTTCCAATATTTGTACTGGTTTTCTTACTTTCCTGTCTATAGGAAGTTTCGTCTCAACCCTCACTGTTAAGGTTTTCAGGGAAACTATGCTACTGCCACTGGAACTCATCCAATGTAATGTGATATTAGCCCTCATCAACGTGTCATAAACGGTGAACTTCAAGGAGTGTCACGTCATAACAAATTGTCACAACTTTGAAAAATATCTGAAATAACCTAGTACTGCAAAACAATTATTTATATATTTGAATTGTTCAGCAGTGTACTTTGTAAGAGAATGAGAGTTCAGTGGAAAGAGAGTTTCAGAATCGGTGCCATAGCCCAAGTTTCTATTGGATTATTTTCGCAAGGATACTTTGTGTAAGATGCAGCAAAATTCATGTGATGTAATTCTCTAACATTAAATTATATTCATTCATGCAGTGTACTGGGGAAGCACAGATTAGGCATAATCAAAAAATTGGTTTACTTCAATTGCAAATGCCTCTAAAGTGAACAGATATCCAGAAATTGACAAACTGCATCTGTATCAAAGTACATATATGATTAATTTCACACAGTTCTCAAAGCATTCTCTCATGTACCCTTAGCCTTTCTATGCATGGCTGAGAGTTTCTGGGTCGGAAACCTGCAAGGATTCCATCATTCCTTCAGAGGCTGGGGAATGGCTGTTGTTTTTCTTGAGTGCACTGATTAGCAACTTGTGAAGTGGAAGGTGATTTATTACAGCTGAGATTCACTCCAGGCTGAGCAGAAACTGTCACACAAATGAGCTTGCTTTTTTTTAAAATAGGATCATAATGCTGCAAATGTTAGAGAGACAGTTAGAGCAAGCTAGGCCTTGGCATTCCCACTGCTCATCTGAGCTTTATGCCAAGAGATAGCAACAACCAAAGGAAATAATTCCTTCATGTTGTTTATTTCTCATGGCACATAAGAATCTGCCCTCTTGAGTGTTCTCCACTTTCACGCAGGGTCACAATTAAGCCGAAAAGTCACCCACTATGTTTGCTTTACTGAGTCTGAAACCACCATTAGCTACAATTGATTTCAGTTCTCAAGATAGAATCCCTACAGTGTGGAAACAGGCCCTTTGGCCCAACAAGTCCACACCGAACCTCAGAGCATCCCACCCAGACCCATCTCCCTATAACACATCTAATCTACACCTCCCTGAACACTACAGGCAATTTAGTATGGCCAAACAACCTAATCTGCACATCTTTATACTGTGGGAGGAAACCCACGCAGACATGGGGAGAATGTGCAAACTCCACACAGACAGTCACCCAAGGGTGGAATCGAACCCAGGTCCCTGGTGCTGTGAGGCAGCAGTGTTGACCACTGTGCCACCGTGCTAGCCAGTGACATTCAAGATGCAATGACATTCTGGCAATGGGAACCTTTTTGGAAGTGAAACAAGTATATATTATCACGGCAAGTTAGAGCAAGGAAGTCCTCATCAGCCCTTCATTTAAGTCATTCTCACTGAAAATATCTCACGGTGTGTTTTTTGGGAAAGATGTGGAATGCCGGAAGCAACGTTCATCATGAAACAGTCCAAAAGAGTTGGAAGAGTTCATAGAATCCATACAGTACAGAAAGAGGCTATTCAGCCCGTCAAGTCTGTGCTGACCCTCCAAAGAGCATCCCGCCCAGATCCACCATAACCTTGCATGGGGTTTTTGTCATTGGTGATGGGGTACCAACCTCTGTGCAGTTATTTCAGGGGTAACAACATAGCTCTGACATAATAGCCTAGAAATAGGCTCTTAAGCATTCGACAAGGCAGAAAACTCAGCAGCCCAAAACTCAAATCCTTTCCAGGCCATGTTATTTTGGTATGATTTTAAATTAGTATTTGAGGTAGTTTGCTCAGCTACTGCTGTTGACGTTTAAAAATACTATTTGGTGCCAAATTCAAATTCTAAACTGCACATCTTTGGGCTATGGTAACAAACCAGAGGACTCGCAGGAAACACATGCAGACATGGGGAAAACATGCAAACTCCACATAGGAAGTCACCCAAGGCTGGAATCAAACCCAGGTCCCTGGCGCTGTGAGACAGCAGTGCTAACTACTGTGCTGCTGCCCTATTTCTATATTATTGTTAAGAAAGAGATTTGAAATGTAAGTTTCTCCATAGCTTATAAACAGCAAGACAGGATATTACTCCCAACATATCTGATTGCATGAACCTGATTTTCCTATCTTATAATTATACTTTTAGTCCTTTATGTAATTGTATTGCCTTAAGAGTTATCATTTGCGCTATGTAAGTAAACAAAGACATATTGCAATATCAGCAAGAATTTGAATTTGGCACCAAATAGTATTTTTAAACGTCAACAGCAGTAGCTGAGCAAACTACCTCAAATACTAATTTAAAATCATACCAAAATAACATGGCCTGGAAAGGATTTGAGTTTTGGGCTGCTGAGTTTTCTGCCTTGTCGAATGCTTAAGAGCCTATTTCTAGGCTATTATGTCAGAGCTATGTTGTTGCCCCTGAAATAACTGCACAGAGGTCGGTATCCCATCAGCAAGTTACCCTTTATTTACACATTGGCTTGGAGGCAGTGGGGGCGAGATCGCTAGATGAAATGAGGTTGGTTACCGTGGTTGACACAATGGCCTGATGTTCCAATTTTCTTCCTTAACGGAGGATTCCCCAGCACTGTTGTTGACAGGGCCCTCAGCCAGGTCTGACCCATCTCTGGCACTTCAGCCCTCACCCCCTCTCTTCTTTCCTGCAACAATGACTTTATCTACCATCCCATCAGTATCCACATCCAGAGGATCATTAGCCACTTTTCTGCCACCTCCAGCGAAATGCCACCAGCAGACATATACTCCCCTCCATCCCTTGTCAGCCTTCCGCGGGGATCGTTTACTCCGGGCCACCCTGGTCCACTTTTCTTTCACTCCCAACACCATCCCTCCACAACCTCATGGCACCTTCCACTGCAACTGCTGAAGGTGTAACCCCTGCCTGTTCACTACCTCCCTCGTCAGTGTCCAAGGGCCCAAACACACCTTCCAAGTGAAGCAGCGCTTTACCTGCATTTCACTCAGTCTAGTCTACTGCATTTGCTGCTCACAATTTAGTGTCCTGTACATTGGGGAAACAAAGCATAGACTGGGTGACCGCTTCGTAGAACACTTGCAGCCCAATGGTATCGATGTGGACTTCACAAGCTTCAAAATCTCCCCTCCCCCTACCGCATCCCAAAACCAGCCCAGCTTGTCCCTGCCTCCCTAACCTGTCCTTCCTCCCACCTATCCCCTCCTCCCACCTCAAGCCCCACCCCCATCTCCTACCTACCAGCCTCATCCCCTTGACCTGTCCGTCCTCCCTGGACTGACCTATCCCCCCCACCCCTCCCAACTCCCCACCTACACTCACCTTTACTGGCTCCATCCCCACCTCTTGGACCTGTCTGTCTCCTCTCCACCTATCTTCTCCTTTGTCCATCTTCCATCCGCCTCCCCCTCCCCCATTTCTGAAGAAGGGTCTAGGCCTGAAACGTCAGCTTCCCTGCTCCTCTGATGCTGCTTGGCCTGCTGTGTTCATCCAGCTCTACACCTTGTTATCGTAGAACACTTGCGTTTGGTTTGCAAAAAACTTCCAGTTGCCTGCCACGTTAATACACCACCCTGTTCCCTGTCCAGTATCTGTGTCTTAGGCTTGCTACTGTACTCCAGCAAAACTCAGTGGAAGCTGGAAGAACAGCACCTCATTTTGCGCTTGCGGCCCTGCAGCCTTCTGGACTTCATATCAAGTTCAATAACTTTGGGGCCTGAGCTCTCCCATGTCCTTACCCCAACCCCCAAAACCAGGTCTTGTTATCACGTAGTCTGCTATTACACACCACCCATTGTTAGCCACTGACAGTTCCCATTGACAGCTGTTCACCCTCCTCGCCAGATCGTTATCCACTCCTTTATCTGTCTAACTGCTCTTATCTCTGTTTGGGCTCTATCCCCACCTATTGTTTACTCTTTACCGCCCACCCCCACCACCCTATCTTTTGCATATAAACCAACATTTCCCTAGCTACCATCAGTTGTGACGAAGGGTCACTCAACCTGAAACCTTAACTCTAATTTCTCTCCATAGATGCTTCCAGACCTGCTGAGCTTTTCCAGCAATTTCTATTTTTATCCTTGTGTGTAGTATTACCTCATTCAGAATCAGGTACCAGAGTGTCAGTATCTCTGGCACTCACCCTTTTTATATGTCAGGCAGGACTCCCTGATTGGGGTTGTTAATATGATCTAATCAGAGAACTCATTTATGAGGTTCAATTGACTGATCTTGTCACACTCAATACATCCCTCCCCCTCTGAGTCTGCAGTCATAGGTCAGTTCTTTTATTTGGAGAGCCTGCTGGGGTGTTTTAGCATCAGGTCAGGTTTCTCTGACCTAGCATCTGATATGGGTGGTGTGTCACGCACAGGAGCTTGCCTCTTATGCCAGGAGTACCTCAGTGGAATTTCACTCTCTTTCCGTGGCAAAGGCATCAAAGAGGTGACTTCCATCACGACCAACTGATTCAGAGGACTCAACAACACTTGACCAAGAGGGTGAATCCACGGTACCAGCAAGATTTCCAAAAGTTCCTAGGGGCAGGGCACATTTTGCTCCTGCACCTTTTGTAAACTTGCAGCTTTCATATTAGATGCTTATTAGTTCACATGCTTATTAGGGACTATCGCACTTGCCCAAACTCTATCTTCCAATCGGTGTAACCCAATCTTGTCGACCCTATAGCCTAAGTGGGTCACTTTGTGCACCTGGTACACACATTTTTCCCTTCTTAGGTGTACACCTGCCTTGGAAAACCAAGTTAGGACTATATCCCAGGTCTCTCAGTGTTTCTTATTAGTTTTTTTATTATTGGGACATCATCAAGATAAATGGTGATCTGAGATAGACTTTGCAAAATGTTCTCCATCATCTGCTGAAAAATTGAACAAGCTGACGATACCCACATGGCAGTCTCATATATTGGTACAAGTGCTTATGTGTAATAATTAGAGCATACTTCTGGGAATCCTGATCCAAACGCAATTACAAATAAGAACCAAAAGAACTGCGGATGCCGTAAATCAGGAACAAAAACAAAGTTGCTGGAAAAGCTCAGCAGGTCTGGCAGCATCTGTGGAGGAGAAAACAGAGTAAACGTTTCTGGTCCAGTGACCCGTCCTCAGAATAAATAAGCATGGTTCATGTCCAGCTTTCTGAAGGAGAGTTCCCCTGCCACCTTTGCACAAAAATCCTCCATGTGAGGGATTAGTTACTTATCCAGCTGCAAAAAACAGTCTGTTTAAATTGCCCATAAAGGTAGACTGACATGCTGGGCTTCAAAATCGGTAGGACTGTTGCTGCCCATTCTGTAAATTGGACTGGTTTGATAATTCATTCTCTTTCCAGCCTCCTGATTTCTGCCTCTACTTTTATCTGTAAGGCAAATGGCACTGGGCAGGCCTTTCAGAATTGCAGAATTGCTTCCAGGTCAACAAGCAAGGTGACCTTGGCTCATCCGATAGTCCCTAGATCTTTCTGGAGGACTTCCAGGTGTTTAATTACGACTTCAAAACGCGACTTCACTCAAGCAGCCATTTTCTAATTGAAATATGTTGAGACAATCTAGGTGAATCTCTCACAACCAATTGCACCCAATGCAGCTTGGGCCCAAGCCTTTACTACACTCACTGTTAACTGAACCAGCTGATTTTCATATGAGACCGGAATCAAAGTTGTATCCCTAATCTATAAAGGCTCCCCAGTATTAGTTCTCAATCTAGCTGAGGTCTCACGCAAGAATAAGAGCTGGAGTCCGGAGACAATTTTATTAAAAACTGGTTCTGCAATCACTGATATAGCCATACTGTTGACCTCCATTAGAACTGGATGACAATTTAACTAGACATTTATCTTGATTGGTTCTGATTTGGATGTTGCTAAGCAATTTAACTGTTCCAAACCGGATAGGTGGATCTTCCAGGATATGAGCACTCCTGGATACCAGCCAATGAGTTATCTTTCTCAATTTAAGTCTAGTAGAACCCTTTTGCTGTCTTGAGTCTGCATACTGGCAACAGCCACCATGGCTTGCCAGCTGGGATCCTGCTGAAAATTATAAACGTTTGGCTGAGGCTTGGCTTTGTTTTGGGGTTTTTGCCGTGTGCTGACACTCTGGTACCTAACTCTGACTGAGGCAGTGCTATAGACAAGAACAGTTCATGTGTAAATGAAGGGTAAGTTGATGATGGAATACTGGCCTCGGTGGAGTTATTTCAGTGGCGATGAGAGAAAAGCACACTTTTGAAGAAATTCACTCGCACCAATCATCTTTAACATGGGGTAAGCACTTCTGGCATGATGCCATTATTTGGGAAGCTTGACTCATTGATCCTACTATTGAAGACTGAGCCCAGTGTCTGGCAAGAATGCATTATTTTTTCCAGGCAACTGACATTGGGGCAGATGAAAAGCAACGAGTAGTTCATCTGACAGCTTGTCGGTCTGCAACCTTTTGGTTATTAGGAGCCTAACTTTCATGAGGCACCAGATACTAAAACCTTCCAAAAGTTGACGGATTTAGTCAAGCAATATTTATACCCCAAGCATCCTCTAATTCTCAGTCACCATCGGTTTTAGTCGGCTGTTCGAGAATCAGGAGAATCCGTATCAGGATTTTTGACTAGGTTAAGAGGATTGGCAGAGGCATGTGATTTTGGTTTAACCCTGAATGAGATACTGGAGACCATTTGGTATGTGGGATTAATGATGTAACCACACAAAAGCACCCACTAGCTGAAGCCCAACTGGACTTCAAACAGGCACTACAACTGACTTTGTGATTGGAAAATGCGACAAGTGGAGCATGTAAGTTGCAGGAACTTCCAATGGATGTGGACACCCTCGCCAGTCCATCGGAGCTTGGGGAGCACCACTTAAGTAAAGGCAGCTGCATGGCCTCATTCAGGACATCGCCTGAACTTAGGGACTCTAGGTCAGCCCGCAACAAAACCCCAAATCAAAGCCCAGTTTCGAACAAATGGTTAAACGTTTCTTCAGGATCCAGACAAGCAAGCTGTTGCTGCCAGAATGCAGCTTCAAGACAGCAAAAGAGTAAACTGAGTAAGAGACCTCATAGGCCGGTATCCAGGAGAGTGCACACCCTAGAAAGTCCACCAAGTCTAGAAAGAAAGTTCAGCAACATCCAAATCAGAACCAATTAAAATAAACGTCTGGTTAAATGGTCACTTGGTTTCAAAGGAGGTTGATACTGGCACGGCCGTTTCAGTGATCACTGAACCAATCTTTTGCTCTGGACTCCAACCCTTAAGTTTTTGCAAGACCTTGGCTAGACTGAGAACCTATACAGATTAAGAGTAATCATTACAGATTAAGAGTACAACTTTGGTTCCGGTCTCTTATGAGAAGCAGTTGGTTCAGTTAACACTGATTGTAGTAAAAGGCTTGGGCCCAAGCTTGATGGGGCAGAATTGGTTCAGTAGGATTCACCAAGATTGGTTTGACATTTTTGGATTCGAAATTGGCTGCCTGAGTGAAGTCTTAATTAAATACCCAGACGTCTTTTTCAGAAAGGTCTAGCAGCAACCAGAGTAGTCAAGGACAGCTTTCTTGTTGACCAGGAAACAATTCCATGATTCTGCAAGGCCGACCCAGTACCATTTGCCTTATGGGCAAAAGTAGAGGCAGAAATCAAATGGTTGGAAAACAAATGAATCATCAAAACAGTCCAGTTTGTGGAATGGACAGCACTGGTCATACTGATTGTGAAGCCTGATGAGTCGGTTCACCTTGTGGGGATTTTAAACAAACGGTAAATTGCTTATTGCCGTTGGATAGATACCTAGTCCCTCACATGGCGGACTTTTACGCAAAGTTGGCAGGGAAGCTGTCCTTCACGAAGCTGGACATGAGCCATGAGGTTAGATGAGGACTCCCGGAAGCATGCTACAATTAACACCCATTAGAGTTTGTACCAATATAAGAGACTGCCATTTGGGGTATCATTAGGCTGTGCAATTTTTAAGCAGCCAATGGTGAACATTTTACAAGATCTACCCCAGGTCGCCAGTTACCTAGATCACCTGCTAATATCAGGGAAGACCAGCAAGGAGCATTTAGGAACAGGGACATAGTACTTAGACATTTCTCCCAGGAGGGTGAATGCCTTAGAAGAGAAAAGTGTGTGTTCCACGTACCCCAAGTGACATACTTGGGCCACAGAGTCAACAAGACCGGGATACACCCGTTCAAGTGAGGGCAGTCAAAGGTGCCTGGCTTCCTTGATTACACTGGAGCTTGTTTTTCCTTGGGCTGGTGAACTATTACTGAAAGGTCATGCATAACCTGGTCTGCATCCTCGCACTTTTGCATCAGCTCTTATAAAATGGTCTGCCCTGGAAATGCTCGTGTAGCCAAGCCATAACTTTCAGTAAGTGAAGAAACAGCTATCACCCTCTGTGAAGTTGGCACACAATGGTCCCAAGCGAGATCTGGTATTCACATGTGATGCCTCCCCATATGGCATTGGTGTAGTTGGTCCAATGGAGACCAACGCCCAATAGCATACGCATCTAAGACTGGCTAATGCAGAGCATAAATATGCCCAGATAGAGAAGGAAAGTTTGGCGGTCATATTTGGAGTCAGTAAGTTCCACCTATACCTTTATGGATGTAAATTTGTAATAGTAACTGCTAGGTCAACCTAAAGAGGACAACGCAATGTCGCTCATAGCATCAAGTCAAATTCAGTAGTGGGCCGTAAAACTAAGTGTGTATAATTATAGAGATAGTAGGAACTGCCGATGCTGGAGAATCTGAGATAAAACGTTGTGGAGCTGGATGAACACAGGGGGCCGGGCTTCGCAGTGGGGTTAAAATTGTTGCAGAGACAGTAGGAACTGCCGATGCTGGAGAATCTGAGATAAAACGTTGTGGAGCTGGATGAACACAGCAGGCATCCAGCTCCACAACGTTATATCTCAGATTCTCCAGCATCGGCAGTTCCTACTATCTCTGCAACAATTTTAACCCCACTGCGAAGCCCGGCCCGCTGTGTTCATCCAGCTCCACAACGTTTTATCTCAGATTCTCCAGCATCGGCAGTTCCTACTATCTCTGCAACAATTTTAACCCTACTGCGAAGCCATGCTGCTTGGCTCTCTGTGTATAATTACAAGTTGGAACATTGTCTGGGAGGCCAAATAGCAAATACGGATGTATTGAGCCACCTCCCACAGACAGATGCATCACCAGTGGTACTACCACTGAAAGAATTCGTCATGATTTTAAATTTTCTGGGCATACTTGGCCCATCACAGTTGACAATATCAAACTTTGGATGCTGAAAAATCTGGTACTGGCAAAACTGAAGCAGTTGATGCTGATGGGGGAAACCAAAGGGCCATCACAACCAGAATTGACACCTTTTTGGACAAGGAGGGACCAGATCATAGCAGTATTATGGGGAGCAGGAGTGATTGTCCCAAGCAAACGTCACTGCCAAATATTGGCTGAACTCTACCAGGGTCATCCAAGGGTTTCCAAAATGAAGATGTTGGACAGAAGTTATGTCTTGTGGCCAGGATTGGATGTAGACATAGCTGCATTGGTGCAGCAGTGCCCAGAGTACTAATAGGAACAAAAATTGTGGCCAGCAGCTCCCCCACATTCTTGGCAATGTCTGGGTAAACCCTGAACTCGGTTAGACATTGACTCTGCAGGTCTTTTCATGGGCTCAATGTTCTTGGTGATTGTAGACACCCACTTAAAATGGCTGGATATGCATAGAGTTCATTCATCAAACACGGAAACAACAATAGAAAAACTGCACACATCTTTTGCAATACACAGACTCCCAGAAGTATTGATCACAAACAACCAGCAGGGAATCTAAGTATTTCGTAAAATGATAGTGTTGATTTGTTCACCGAGCTGGTAGGTTGGTTTGCAGACATCTCTTCACCGTACTAGGTAACATCACCAGTTCGCCTGTGATGAAGCTTTGTTGATCTTGTTATTTATGTGGTCCGGTCTGATGTGGTGGTTGGCCTCATTTCCCATTCTGCTTCGTAGTGTTTGTATATGGTGTCTATTTCCACATGTTAGTTGCTAGCGTTCCATGTTGAATACCAGGCCTCTAGGAAATCCCGTGCATGTCTTTGGTTGGTTTGTCCTAGGATGGTTACATTGTCCCAGTCAAATTGGCGGCCTTCTTTGTTCAAGTGTATGGTATCTTGGTGTATCACATATCTTGGTAGCTAGTTGGTGCTCATGTACCCTGATAGCTAGTTTTCTCCCAGTTTGTCTGATGTAGTGTTTTTGGCAGTCCTTACGTGAGGTTTTAAAAATAATGTTGGTCCTGCTCATTGTGGGTACAGGATCCTTTGTTCTTGTCAGTAGTTGTCATAGTGTAGCTGTGGTTTTGTGTGCTATCATGATTTCTAGTGGTCAGCGTAGGCTGGTGGTCACCTCTGATATGTTCTTTTTGTATGGCAGGGACAACATAACCATCCTAGGACAAGCCAACCAAAGACACACGCAGGATTTCCTAGAGGCTTGATACTCAACCCAGAACTCCATCAATAAACAGGTGGAAATAGACCCCATGTACCATCCACTACAAAGCAGAACCAGATATGAGACCAACTGCCACATCAGACCAGACCACATAAATAACAAACAGGACAGACCAACAACACTTCATCACAGGTGCACTGATGATGTTACCTAGGATGATGATGAAACTTCTGCGTCGGGGGAGGCAATGGCCTAGTGGCATTATCACTGGACTGTTAATCCAGAGACCCAGATAATGTTCTGGGCAGCTGGGTTCATATCCCACCATGGCAGATGGTGGAATTTGAATTCAATAAATATCTGGAATTAAGAATCTTATGATGACTGTGAATTCATTGTCAATTGTCAGGAAAAGCCCAACTGGTTCACTAATGTCCTTTAGGGAAGGAAACTGCCATCCTTACCTGGTCTGGCCTACATGTGACTCCAGACCCACAGCAATGTGGTTGACACTTAACTGCCGTCTGGGTAATTAGGGATGGGCAATAAATGCTGCCTAGCCAGTGATGCCCTCATCCATTGCGTGAATAAAGAAAAGAAAACCAACTTACCAGCTCGGTGAACAAATCTATAACCTCATCCACCACCGGAGCTACAAGTCTTCTCAAAAACTTAGAATGGTATTTGACATAAAAAGACAACTCTGTACCAACCATCATCCAATGGGCTGGTAGAAAGAACAATCCAAACTTTGAAGGCGGATTTAAAGAAATAGCCTACGGCTTGACTAGGTACCAAACTGTCCCAGTTCCTATTTGATTATAGGACCACCTCTCATTGCAACTACAGGGATAGCTCCAGCAGAGTTGCTAATGAGGAGAAGACTCCACACCAGGTAAAATCTGATCTTCCTGGCACAGCGGGGGGAGGGGGAAATTACAGTAGGAGTAGAAAACAAGGCCGGAAACAAAACTCCGCTATGTGAGAGAGACAGTTTATTTCAGAGGATAAAGTTTGGTATAGGAACCACAGGAATGGCCCTGCATGGTTAAGAGGTATGGTCGATGCAAGGTCAGGTCCAGTATATAGTTTGGGTAGCTGCGATGGTCCTGAATAAGCATGTGGACTATATGAAAGCTGAAAACTCACGAACATTGTGGGAGCGAAACTGCCAAGCCGACTGTTCCGGAACCTGTGAGTTCTCCCCCTCTGTAAGGCATTGAAGAGACCTCGGAATCTGAAATGGACATGGCAGATGTTGCCACCTCAATGCCTTTGCTACCTGATGAGGAGAATTAACTTCTTCCAAGATTGTCTGAGTGCAAGAGGCAATACTGTGTGCATTTACGCTGCCCGTATCAGAGGCAGAGTTGGAAGAACCTGAGCCAATGTTAAAATGCCCCAGGAAAGCTACAGAAAAAGAACTGGCTTATGTCCTCGGACTCAGAGAGGGAGGGATGTAGTGACTGTAATGAGGACAGCTAGGTGTAGCTCATAGAATATGACTTCTCTAATTGGGGCTGTGAATCTGTTTCAATCAGGGAGCTCTGGTTGACAGATATAAACAGGAGTGTCAGAGATTCTGCTCACTCTTGAGAGCTGGCTCTGAGAAGGCTGGGTCAGTGTCAGGCACTTTCCGTGTGTAAACAAGGGTGACTTGGTGAAGGGATACCGGCTTCTGTGAAGTTATTTCACACCTTGGGTGAGACAAAGAGATTTGGCACATTTAACTCTTAAGTGAGAAGCAGTGGAACATGTGATATGCCCGCCCTCCCTCCCGTCAGGGACTGCACAAGGAGGCTGCAGTCTGTTATTTTTGCTGCACCTCATTAACAATCCATTCGTCAGCTCACCACCCAAATTGGGATTCCATTTGGGAGTACTAGTCTTATTCAACATCTAATTAAATGTGCTCTGCCATCTAATAATATGTGACCTTTTATCTTATCTACAATTCTAACGAGGGTGGAGTTGGCCTTTTAAAAAGTTAAAAGTCACTGTAGGAAGCATGTGATTTTTAAAGACATTGGTTGTGTATTAGTCAGCTTTCATCATTGTCAACTACCCAGTAATTATTAGGAAATTTATAGCTGAATTAGGTAAATGTCACTTCACTACAGTAGCCAGGCTTCAGCTGTGCTTATGCTTTGAGTCGGTGTAGTTCTATCAGCACATCTCAGCGCAAGCCCGATTAGGTGAGCCCAGGGCTTGACAAAGTCCACTGACACATCAATATTTTCTGAATAGTACTTTGTCCTTCTGTTAATTGACTGATGTTTACTAATTGCTAATATAAGAAATAATTTTTTAAATATTTCAAGTCAAAGAAAATTAATTCACCAAATTGTGGCCAGATTTGAACTTTTGATGAATCTCTGTCTTTCTGCACAATGAATTACCAGTGGAACCCATTTGATTTCTGCTTCTGCATTATATTTTGGACATTTGCTACTTGGCTGAAATGCATCCTCAAATCTGCAGATCATTCCATCTGATAAACTCATTTGAAAGGTTTGTGGAAATGAGATGTGGATTTCAACTTGGCACTATGTCCAAACACTTTCAGATTGCCCTTCCAACAAAATGCACATGAATATACTACTCCAATCATTATCTCATCTTGTTGTCATTTTTGGTTTATATCAATATCTACATATTAAAACATTAGAATGCTTTCTGCAACTGATAGCATTTTATGTAAGTAAGGACAAGGACACAATTAACAATCACCATAGGTTCAAGTTAGCAAAACCGGTTAAGCTTCCAGCATTTAACCAAATCAACTCACTAGTTTGTGTCCTAATTATTCATGTGCCCGTGCAGCTGGAACGTACAAAAGCCAGACTCCCTGTGTGGTGGCAAGTACTATCAGTCCCAAAAATCATTCGAGGCATGTTTCACTTTATATGATTCTAATTATTTTTTACGATAAGTCGACAGTTAAGGAAAGACCTGATTTCTGCAAGAAAACCAGTGTCTTCTTACCTAGGACTTGGGGTCAGATATATTCTAGGTCCATGCATTAAATTTTCCTCTTCACAGTGGCTATGAGATTCCAAACAAAATAAGTTTACACAATCTCATCCATTTCCAAGCAGATATAATTCCAATACACCAAGCTGTTAGTAACTCCATTCTAAATTACGACTTTCATTCAGTGAGACAATGGTGGGGGATTGTGGGGAGCATGCGGATATCAAGTAGTCCACTCTGAACTGGTATAGTTAGGTTAAGTGAATTTGCAGTCAAAATTACTACCGGTCACAGCAATTAGTAGATGAAATAAATCAAAAGTTTTCACCTTTAACACTGCTCACATAAAACTAAACAAAGTAGAGGTCTCCAGGGAATAAAATGTTCAGGGTCACAGGTCAGCTGAATGAGGCGAGATGGAAATTTTGAAATTTGGTCAGAATAGTTTTCATTGGGCAACTATCCACTGCAGGAGCAAAATACTGATGTTGAAGTCAGGTGCATTGGGTTCACAATCAACAGAACGGGAGGCTTGGAAATCTCAGGAGAAGTGGCAGGGCGCTGCAGAGTTGATGGGGACACAATGTGAACAAGGAATCTTAAATGGTTTCATACTTTCCCGTAATATTATGTTGTTAATGGTGAATCCAGATTAACTGCCTGCCAAATCTTTGCTGCAGAGCACAAAAATCTACATTGCAACTATATAGTGTAACATCTGTTTTGGGACAAAGGAAACTTAGAATTAGGAGCCTGCTCTACCATTCGGTATGATCATGGCTGATCATCTAATTCAGTATCCTGTTCCCTGTTCCTCACCATGCCTATAGAATCCTTTAGCCCTGAGAACTGTGTCTAACTCCTTGAAAATATTTCATATTTCGGCCTCAACTGCTTTCAATGGCAATGAATTCCATAGGCTCACCACTCTGCAGGTGAAGTAATTTCTCCTCATCTGAGTCCTAAAAGACCTATCCTGTATCCTTAAACTGTGACCTCTTGTTGTGGACTCTATGGTCATTGGGAACATCCTTTCTGTATTTACCATGTAGTCCTGTTAGAATTTTGTAGGTTTCTATGAAATACCCCCACCTCATTCTTCCAGAATCCAGGGAATTATAACCAATCCAGTCTCTATTCATACATCAGTCTTGCCATCCCAGAACCTTTCCGTAAATCAATACTGTCCAATCTTGTCACTATTCTGTATTCCTTAGCATTGTTCCTGTTTAGCACAGAATTCATCCTGACGAATTTTTCAACAAAAAAAATTAAGCTTCATTAAATAAATAGTAATATAAACTGCTTATATCTGATAGAAAAACATTTTGCTTGGTTGTAAAGCAATTTTCTATTTTTTATTAGTGAGTATTGTTTATCAACCCCCTAGTTAAAAAGTTGCATTTACAAAGCCTCCCCTAGAACAAGAGCATGTAATCAGGTCTGACATTTTAAAAGAGGAAAGAAGTTCAGCTATCAGCATTACTGAGACCGTAAGTTGTAGGCGCAGAAGTAGGCCATTTTGGCCAATTAATCAACTGCACTTGCCTGCCTTTTCCCTATTACCTCTTGATTTCCTTGCTGATTAAAAATATGTATGTCTCAGCCTTGAATATTTTTACTGACCCAGCCTAAACAGCTCTCTGTCATAATTAATTCCACAAATTCACTACTCTCTTGGAGCAGAAATTGACCTGAACTTTGTCTTAAATGTGCAACCCACTTCTCAGAGATTATACCCTCTAGTTCTAAATTCTCCCACAAGGGGAAACGAATTTCCATATCTACCCCATTGAGCCACTTAAGAATCTTATATGTTTCAATAAGGTTACCTTTCATTTTCCTGAACTCCAATAAATACAGAGCCAACCTTCTAAACCTCTCCTCAAAATCTCTCCATCATCAGGATCAACCTAGTGAACCTTCTCTGGACTGTCTCCAAAGTCAATATATCTTTCCATGTATAGGGGGGCCAGAACTGTTCACAGTATTCTATGTGTTCTGACTAAAGCCCTGTAGAGTTCCTTCCCGATTTTTATATGACAATCCCTTTAAAATAAAGGGCAACATTCCATTTGCCTTGCCTATCACCCACTGAACTTGGATGCTAGCTTGTTGTGATTATGCGTGAAGACCCCAAATTCCTCTGTACTGCACCTTTCTACAGTATTTCTCCATTTAAATAATATGCAATTCCTCTTCTTCTTGCCAAAAAGCATAACCTCATATTTTGCCAATTCATATTCCACGTGCTAAGTTTTTTACTCACTTTACCTAATTATGTCCCTTTTTAGACCTTTTGTGTCATCCTCTCCACTTGGCTTTTCACTTATTTTTGTGCCATCAACAAACCTGGTGATAATACATTAAATTCCCTCATCCAAGTCATGAACATAAATAAGTGTGACACCAGCACTGATCTGTGAGGTACTCCAATAGTTACAGGGTGCCATCTTGAAAGTACCCTCTTATCTGAATTCACTTTCTTCCACTATTTAACCAATCTTCTATCCATTCCATTGCTAATATACTACCCGTACTCCATGAGCTCTTAATTTATTAATAACTTTGTGTGCGGTACCTCATCAAATGCCTTTTGGAAATGCAAAAATATTACATCTACTGGTTTTCCTTTACCTATTCTGCTTGTTACTTCCTCAAAGAATTCCAATAAATTTGTCAGACATGATTTACTCTTGATGAAACCATACTGACTCTACTTGATCATATATATTGCTAAATGCTCTGCTTTAGATCTCTTATAACAGACTCCGACATTTTCCCAAGGACAGCTGTTCTTTAGTTGAAACTATATTAAGCGCTGGAAAAACTTAGCTGGTCTGGCAGTATCTGTGGGGAAGGAAACTAAGTTAATGTTTTCAGTTCACTATAGCTCTTTTTCCATTTTCCAACACTTGAATGTTTTTATTTCAAATCTCCCACATACCCTGTATTTAGCTTTTATGTGGAAACTATGCCTTGTCTATCTGTTTTAGTCGATTGTGGTGAACTTTAAGGCTCTCACAAAAATATTTAAAGAAGAATAATGTGTTCAACTGTGTTTTGGACAACATTCCGCCCTCAATCTGTCTCATAAAAAACAAGACTGTGTGGCTAATTGTCAGATTACTGTTTGTGGTATCTTGCTGAAAGGGAAATGGCTGCTGTGCTTGTTAAGGTAACAACAGTAACTACATTGAATCATAAATTATATATGCTGAGATATGATAAGCTAGCAGATGTAGATTTTTTTTAAAAAAGCAAATCTTTACAACTGTTTGAAAAATATTTCAGGTTGGAAATTATTCTGTTAACTCCTCACAGTATAATCATGTGAATGACCAGATTGTTGAGAGTGAATTGAAGACCTTACACAGTTCTGAACTGTATTTCCCACAGGAGCACAAATGCAATCAGCAATTCCACGGCCGTTTATAATTGACCAACTGACTTACCATCTTGTCTTATTCCTTATTTGTGAATAAGCACTGTCTAATTATAGATTGTGTGCAAACATGAGATAAATTGATGTTAGTGAATAATATTGAAATTCTTACCATTGTGCAATGTAATTTATACCCAAAATCAAATAATGCTTGCAATAAAAAGAGGAAATGACGGACATACTCAGCAAGCCTGGCAGAATCTGTGGAGAGAGAAGTAACAATGTTAATGTTTTAGGGAAAGACTATCCTGCTGGTTTGAAGATTTTGGATTTCTGTATTTGTTGATTTCTAGCAGATTGTATCTGCAAAAGGAATGTGGATATCTGGAATGCTCCCTCCAAAAAGTTATTGGGGCTAGGCAATTGAAAATTTCAAAACTGGGATAGATTTTAGTTGGGTAAAGGTATTAAGTAAATGGAGGAAAGGCAAGTATATGGAGGTAAAATTTAAGTGAGCCATATTCTAATTGAATGGGAGATAAGTTTGAGGAACTGAATGACCTACTAGTTTCTCATGTTCCTGCAAAAGTGTGCTAGTAAAAATATTTTCTGCAAGTGTCAAACTGCTTTCTTTTGGATACCTGAAACTGTCTTTGAGAATTTAAGATGGGTGTTCCTGGGAGTGTGAGCCATTGCATTAAATATACCCATTCCTGCACAGTAACTGGGGGATGCAATCCTAATAATGTTTGGGCTTCCCATTAGATAACAGCTGGACTACAGAGATCAGCTCCTAAGGGAAATGTTTAAAAAGTGGAAGGGTACGTAGAAGTCACATCCGAGGGAGCGGCAATTGGGATACATATGAAAATGGCTTTGAGGTCAGATTGACCCAGAAACAACTTTTCCTCCAGATTTCTCCCTTTGTGGAAAGCACTCAGCTGCTGCCTAACTGATGGGCACGAGAGATATATGGCTATGTTTCAGGATCAGACCTGTACTGATATGTTTTTGCTTTATGTGCTAGACAGCAATCGAAAATTAAAATTTTGTTTCTCATTAGAGTGCTCAAGGACATTGGGAACTGCCTGGAAGGAGTTAATGAGTCTAATATTGAGCAGGACCTAACTTAACATCAGTACTTACACAGCTAGTAACCCAGAGTGCTTCAAAATGTGTTAGTACAACCATGTTATTAATTCAGCTGTCAGACTAGATAACTCCTGCAAATGTGACAAAGTCATTATCACTTATACTTGAAACACCAATGTAGAAAGAAACATTATCTGGGAAAACACAAAAGATGCTATAAGTTAATGAAAATTCTTAGCAAATAATTTTTGAAGTGGATTAAACTCTCACAATACAACAACTTTAAAACATGAGAGGGGGTGTCCCAATTACCTGACCTTTTAAGTCCAATTGATTTGATTTGATTTGATTTATTCCTGTCACGTGTACAGAGGTACAGCAAAGTGTTGTCTGTAAATCATGTAAGACAACACTTTTCACTATACCTCTGTACACGTGACAGTAATAAATCAAATCAAATCAAATCAATTGGACTTAAGAGGTCAGGTAATCGAGACAACCCCTCTCATTTTTTTAAAGTGTTGCATTGTGAGAGTTTAATCCACTTAAAAAAATTATTTACTAATCACATATAGTAGAAACTTATCAAAGCATTTCACCTAGAATTAATGCAAGGAGCGGGAAATATTGTTATGTAGACTCCATATTTGCCCTGCAAATCAATTGTTATTGCAATGTACTGTCAGCCTACATTCTATACACAAGTCCTGGGTGAAGATTAAGTCCACAATTTTCTGCCTCAGCGGCAAGTCTTAGCAATGCAGCTAAGTTGCCACTGATGATGATAAATGCTTGAAGGAGTTCCTAATGTCACATGTACCAGTGCCGCCTTGGGAATGAATAAGGGCTGACTCTGAGTTTCCTAGGCCTATAGGTAACATGCATTCATTTTCTAACGGGTCTTCTAGAGAGCTAACAAATTTTCTGGCTGTCCTGCTGACCAAATTACAATGCAGGGGAAAAGAGTAAGTGGTAGACAGTAGACAAGTCTACCAGCACAGTGACACAAAAGCACCTTTATAAATATTAAGTCTGTCAAGAATAACCTGTCATTAATCCTTTTCTTGCACTACAGCAATGTCTTGGCACTTGAAAATAGAAAATGTTAAAGCATCTGAACATAGAGTGATTAAGGTGCCAGAATGGCTAGGCCCACAGAAATGTATCATTTAAAATAGATGCTACTGTACTTCCTGTCACTTTAGCTTTACATTTTCATTTGTTATTCTCACATGCCTGATCTAACTTTTACAGCATCCATAGACTCACAGTCACAGTCGCATTAGCATTGTTAGTGAGAGGCATTACAAGGATGTAGCTGGTAATTGGACCCAGCTGTGGTGTGTTACTATGCTGCGACTATTCAGCCAGACAGTTATTTTTGCCCTACAGCAAAGGCAAAAAAAAACCCCAGTCTGGCATTGAACTTAAAGAGGATAAAGTACCATATTATATTTAAATAGAAATAATCAGATGGTTGGATTTCCATGTTGACATGATTCTTTTTGCATTAAACCATTTGCAAACAGAAAAGTAATAAATAGTCCTTCTCTAACATATCATCTTTCCTATGTTAGCGTAAATAAAAAGATCAAAATGCTTGCATTTATATTGTGTCTTATCATGACATCCCAAAGTGTCCCACGCTGCTATTTTTGAAGTTTAGTGACGATTACGCAAGCAAACACTGCAGCATTCTGTACTAGCATGATCCCACAGTCAGTAAATTGAATCTGCAACCTCGGTTGTATTGACTATTGGGGGAATGTTGTACCTTACACCAGGAGAAATCCCTTCTCTGCCTCAAACTGTACCCTAAAAGCTTCTAACATCCACATGAAATAGCAGAACATAGTATTGGTTCAGCATCTCATCTCAAGATACCGCCCGTTCTGTATTATACACAATTACCTGGTTAATTAGACAAGGCCACTATTTTTTAACCAAGAGTTGGGAATGATGCCACCTGAGTCAGACTGACGGTGGGGTTTAGAGGGATAATGAGTACTCCTTTCCTTGGCTTTGCCAACAGAAATCTTTATGCACAAAGACAGTGTTTGGAAGTTTCATTACTTGGCCCATTTAATTTCTAATTTACTTATTTTGATACATAACAAGAGAAGATAATGGCAAGCTTGTACCTCGATTCTCACTATGTATTATTGACATGTGGTGCTTTATGGCATGTTGGGAAAGGATCAGGAATCTAACTTCAGGCACAGCAGAAAAGGATTCAGTTGTAAGAAGGGGGACAGTCAATGCAGGGTTGAGCATGTTGTACTTAAATGCATGTGGCATACAAAACAAGGGAAATGAGTTTGTAGCACATATTGAAGTCGGTGGGTATGATGTGGGTATCACAGAACGTGATACACATCCCCTCAAAAGGACAAGCAGATGGGTAAAGGGGATGGGGTTGCCTTGTTAGTAAGACATTAAATTAGATTGGAAGAAGAAGTGATATAGAGTCAGAAGGAGTAGAATCTGTGTGGGTAGAGTTGAGGAATCGCAAAGGAAAAAAGACCCAGATGGGTCTTTTCTGATTTCTGATGAAGGGTTTAGGCCCGAAACGTCAAGTTTTCCTGCTCCTATGATGCTGCTTGACCTGCTGTGTTCATCCAGCCCCATGCTTGTTATCCCAGATGGGTGTTGTGTACAGGCCTCCCAGCAGTAATCACAATTTGGGAAGAAAATAAATCAGGAGATAGAAAACGCATGTAAGAAAGGCACTACTGCAATAAACATGAGGGACTTCAACATGCATTTGGAGTGGGAAAATCAAGTTGAAAGCGGATTTCATGAAAAGGAATTCCATTTTCCTGTCTTTTCTCCATTGTCTTTGATTCCTTTACTGATTAAAAATCTCTGTATCTCAGGCTTAAGTAACCTTAGTGACCCACCCTCAAAAGTCCTGTGTGATAAAGAATTTCACAATTCACTACCCTCTGAGAGAAGACATTCCTCCTTATCACAATCTTATATGTCAGCCCGTAAGTATATTGTATGTTTCAACAAGGTCACCTGTCATTTTCTACATTGCAATGAGTACTTGCCAAATCTGCTCAACCTTTCTCATAAAACAGTCCCTTCATACCTGATATCAGTCTAGTGTATCTTCTGTGGATTGCCCCCAGTGTCAGTACATGTTTCCTTAGAAAAGGGGTCCAAAACTGTTCATAGTATTCCGGCTGTGGTCTGACCATTGCCTTGTATAGTTTTAGCAAAACATCCCTACTTTTATACTGCATTCTCTTTAAAGTAAAGGCCAACATCCCAATGGCCTTCTATATTACGTTCTAAATTTGGATGCTAGCTTTTTTGTGATTCAAAAATATGTTTCCTGGTTTTGCTGTGGCTGGATCTCAGGCTCATGGAGTTGGATGGGAAGGATGGGAGTCTGTGGGGGGGTTATGTTTGTCTCTCTAGTCTGGTTTGTGCTGTGTCCATTTGTACTCGGCTCAGGTGGTAGTCCTGCGATTGTTGCTTTTGTGGTTTGGCCCAGGCTACTCACAATTCCTCAGCAGAACCTCTCTCTGTTCAGAAAAGACCTACTAGGAGATTGCCAGGAATGGAGAGTTTGAATTATAAGCAGACACTGGATAGGCTGGGACCTTTTTCACTGGAGCACAGGAGGTTGGGGGGTGACTTTACAGGGGTCTATAAAATCATGAGGGGTATAGCTAAAGTGAATTTCAGATGTCTTTTCCCTAGAGTGAGGGATTTCAAGACTTGGGGGCATATTTTTAAGGTAAGAGGAGAAAGATAAAAAAAAACATGAGGCAGTTTTATTTCAGAGTGGTTCATATGTGAAATGAACTTCCAGAGAAAATGATGGATGCGAGTATAGTTACAATGTTTAGAAGACATTTGGATAAGTACATGAATAAGAAATGTTTGGAGGGATATGGGCCAAACGCAGGCAGATAGGACTAGTTTAATTTGGGATTATGGTGGCATGGACTGGTTGGATGAAAAGGTCTGTTTCCATTTTGTATGACTCCATGGCTCTAATAAATCCTCGTGTTCCATGGCTTTCAGCAGTCTTTCTCCATTTAAATAATGTCAGCTTCTTTATTCTTCTTACCAAAGCGCATAACCTCATGTCCTCTCGCATTATATCCCAACTGCCAAGTTTTTTGCACACCCAAGGCTCTATACATGCTGAATTGCGGATGAGATCCATGTCAGTAAACAGATTCGGAAATGTTCTAATTATTTGAAATGTCTGGGAGTATTCAAAAGGTTAAACACTTGGAAACTACTCCTTCTAAATGGAGATTCAAGAAGTAAGGGAAATAAAAGTAACATTAGACCTTGGCATCTAAAAGGCAAATTAGAAACACTTCTTCACACAAAGGATGGTGGCAATTTGTAACAGTCTCCCAGAAAAATCAAAAGCAGCTAAGGACAGTTGGAGTGTTCATGGATGAGATGAGCAGATTTTTGTTTGATTAGGTTATTAAGTGGTGTGGAACTACAGGTAAATGGAGTTGCTTGGTCATACAGGATTTAAATATTGCTAAACACTTTTCATCTTAAAAACACCATAACTGCGAGAGAAGAAATGAACTTAAACAAATGGACACCAAATTATGTAGAATGAGAGGACAGTGTTAATTGCTTGGGCCATCATTGGCATGGAGATGCTGCAAGAACAGTTACCAATTGACATTAATGTTCAGATCAGGCAGGTAGATTCAGATTGGTGAGGATGTTGTAATTCAAGTGCAGCAGAGATTGACTGTATCCATGAATTTTTTTGAAAGATACAATGTATATACAAATTCATTTTGCCTCAAAGTAAACAGGATCCTGTGTGTCCTGTGTACTTAGATAAGCAGCTTCTAACGTGCTAATGCATGACTGCAAGCCTGACTGATGATTTTGAATTGGTTTCTGGTGTACAGTCCAGATTATTACATAAATTATTTCTGAGAGGCTGCAAAATTACATCTAATGGTGGATATAACTTCTTTAAGTTTGCAAGCAGGGTTTGGTTGAGCATTATTGGCATGCTGCTTGCTGTGAGTGGTTGCTTTGAACATATAGCCTATGTACTTGCACTGGCATTGAAACTCATATATCACATTACTCAATTGCGTGGTAGGCAAAACATCTTTTTGGCTTGCTGGCTGTTAGTGAAGAAAATCACTAATGAGTTTACCGCATAGTAGCAGTGTGACACAGCTAGCTTTACCTATTGTTCAGATCTTTGAGACACCTTTCCATTCCAGGTTAACTTGAAGTAAACCAGGCCAAAGCCCTGGGTGTAAGCCCTTTCTTGAATTTTCATAACATTTGTAATGTGATGATTTAATTAGAGTATCCATTAGCAGACCTGCTAGTTCTCATATGCCCTGTCTTTCAGGATGCTTAAAGATGCTGAGAGGATGTTTCCCCTCATGCGAGAGTCTAGGACCAGCGGGCATAGTCTCAGAATAAAGGAGCGCCAATTTAAAAGTGAAATGAGGAGAAATTTCTTCCCACAGAGAGTTGTAAGTCTTTGGAACTCCTTACTACAGAGAGCTGTGAGGGCAGAGTCCTTGTATATATTTAAGACTGGAATAGATAAATGGATTTTTGATCAGTAGGGAATCAGAAATTATGGGGAAAAGGCAGGAAAATGGACGTGAGGAATGTCAGATCAACCATGATCCTACTGAATGGTTGGCAAGGCTTGAGGGGCCAAACAGTCTTCCCCTGTTCCTAATTCTAATGGTGTTATCTTAGTGTCAAGATGTCTAGGGTTCTATTTACAAGATTGCAAATAAGATTGGTCTTGCAGCACATAGGACCGTAGGAATCCAAATGCATTAATTGACCAGTAGATAACTTTCAGTAAATGGTGGTTAAGAACCCATCATCATTTTTCTCAACTAATACATCGAGGAAAGTGAACTCTTTGATTGGTCCATTTCAATGAAAATTTGAGAATGGGCTAGAGTTTATGAAACTGTGTTAAGAAATTTTTTGATGTAATAGATTCACATGTTGCAAATGTGTAATCTACATATTGGAATATATGCAAGGGCTAGGAGGTTAGTTGTCTTCCCATTCAAGGTGGACTTCTGATTGAGCAAAGATGTTGGGAAGGGCTGCGCTTAGAGTGTTTCCATTGGCAATGCATCTATTTGAGCGTCTATCGACCATTCAGAATCTGCCTGCCTGGACTGAGCATTAAGATTGACAGGTAACTGTTCTTGCTGTATCTCCATGTCAAATGATGGCCCAACCAATTAGCACCCTCTTCTCACGTATAAACTGGTATTCATTGTTCAGGTTTGTTTGTTATGGTGTGTTTCTGATGAGTACAAGATGAACATCTTGCCTCTTTTTATCAGTGTTTAAGTAAATGGAGTTGAGGTGCAAATCATTCATGATCTAATTGAAAGGCAGAACACACTCAAGGGACTTTGTGGCTGCCTCCTATTACTATGTTCCACAGGAAGGGTCTGTTGACCAGACAAGTTGACAGATTGAAAATATGCTGGGGAGTAATACTGTTGCAGTTATGTTACTGGATTAAGCAGAATGTGAACTCAAATTCCATTCGCAGCAGTTTGAAAAGTTGAATTTAGTTTAATGGGAAAAAAACCTTTACATAAAATCCAGTATCATTATAAATGATTATGATAGTTGTGATGGGAAGGAAAACTGCTATCCTTGCCAGCTCTAGACCAATATGAGACTCCAGTCATAGAATTATGAAACCCAACAGTGCAAGAAGAGGCCATTTGGCCCATTGAGTCTCTACCGACCCTCCAAAAACCATCCCTCTCAGACCCAGCTCCTACCCCATCCCAACCATAACCACCACCACTCTGTCCTTGTAATTCTGCATTAACCATGGCTGACCCACTTAATCTGAACATACCTGGATTCTACAGGGCAATTTAGCATAGTTAATCCACCTAACCTGCAAGTATTTCGACTGTAGGAGGAAACAGGAGCACCCAGCAGAAACCCATGTAAACACAGGAAGAAAGTGCAGACTCCACACAGACAGTTAGTTATCCAAGGCTGGAATCGAACCTGGAACAATGTGGTTGAATCTGAACTGCTGTCTGAAATAAGCTACTAAGTTTTACCAAAGCACTAGAAGGTTGGAGAGTTCAAGAAGAAAGCCCACCTTTCTATTATCACCTTTATACTCAGGGCCACTGGGCTAATACTAGTCTCAGCAGCACCACATATTTACACAGATTATAAATGGCATTAATGATTCTTAAGGATTGTAATTTAGGTGTTAAAGTTTCCAAAAGGTAAAATGTATTTACTGAAACTCTTTGCATTCTCTAGCCTTTTACAATTACATGAAGATGTAGGCTTAATCCAGTGGCTTATGCTCGTGTTTTTGAAAATAGAAGTTGGTATGGAAGCCAGTCTCTGTGACAGATGTGCAATGAAATGTCTGAATTCCATGACACAGAATCCTAATATAGGTTAATTGATGCACTCTAAAGATATTTTTCTGAGACAAAAGCATCTTTGCATTTTTAGAAAAATAGATAAATAGTGAATTATTTGATTCATGTTGTGTTCTGCTACTCCTCAATGTTGATTTTTTTATTACAGCATGAAATGTCTGTGGTTATTTGATACCATTTAGCTTAAGGAGGTCTTTCACTAATGGCATCAGATGGCTGTTTAATTGTAAGACATAAAAACATGTACAGGCATTCGGATCCTTTTATTTTTATTAAAGTCAAGCAATAGACAGCTTTGAGTTGAGAATAGCAGAAAATTTCTCAATTTACACCACCCTACACTTTTGGCTTTTCCTGAGAATATAGTCCAGAAGCTGAAGCACATCCAGGTACAGGAATTATCAGAAACAGTTTGGTTTTGTCCAGCTTCTGTTTATCCTTTCCGAATTAAGTAATAACATTAGCTTTCGTTGGTAGCACTTTCACTTGTGAGTAAGAAGATAGTGGATTCAAACCTCACTGTAGAGACTTGAGCACGCAATCCAATCTAACAGTTCAGTGCAATACTGATTGAGTGTTCCTTCAATGCCTCTGTTAATGCACTATTTCTTTTTGACTATGCAGTAATTTAAACATCATCTTGGTTCCTTGGTAGTTGTGTTCCCACATGAGGCAGATGGTTGTGAATACCCAGTTTACTCTTGGACTTCAATACGTAATTTACACCTCAATGCAGCCCTGAGGGAGTGGTCCCATGTGCAATGCTGAGAGAGTGCCCTGCCAGCAGCACTGAGTGAGGTAGTATGTTTGGGATGGGATGTTTTCAGCTAAGTGAAATCCATGAGCTATAGGGGGAAGAGTGAGAATTACTGGTGGTATCCAGATCAAGTAGATGTAACTGGTTGTTCATTTATTTGAAGTCTGAGGAATTAGGCTGTGTGTGCAATAGCTGCTACATTTGCTCACTTCACAACAGTCATATTGTGTGTGAAATGTTTCAAAGTGATAAGATGCCATATAAATGCAATTAAATCTTCCATCCACTTTATATTGGTTGAAGATTTATTTTCACAATGTTCACAATTTTCTTAATGTGTCGTAATCACAAGAAAAATATAATAGCATGATAACAGTGTTGCTGTAAAGGTAGACAATCAGACAACATATTAGAGGTCCCCTAATATGAGTGGGTGACTCTCCAAAGGAATAGAACACTTGTTTTTCCACTTTTACTCTGCTTTGCTCACAATTTGGAACATCAGCAGGAGGCTGACACTTCCTGTCGAATAAGTTGTCATTAGGTACCTTGGACACACCCATGAGGACCCGGGAGGAAACCGTCCAAACTGATCAAACCTGGCAGCTGGGAGAGAGAGTATAACCCCTGCACTTATAAGGAATAACATATAATTAGTGTATACCCATATGCAGAAGATAGGGTTAAATTCAAATGGGGCTTATTGGGGCTTCATTACAGGAATGGTGTCAATGCAACAGAAAATGTGGGACATGGCATTAAACAGAAAATAAGAGATGTGTGACATAAATCATGGGTGATTTTAATCTGCATACACATTGGGCAAATCAGATTAGTCCTAGTACTGGTGAAAGTTAAGTGCACAGGTGTATCAGGCAGTAAAGAAGGCAAACTGTATGTTGGCCTTCATAGCAAGAGGATTTGAGTACAAGAACAAAGATGTCTTGCTGCAGTTATACGGAGCATTGGTGAGACCAATGGTGAATATTGTGTGCGCTTCTGGTCTCCTTATCTGAGGAAAGATCTTTTTGCTGTAAAGGGAATGCAGCGGAGGTTTACCAAATTGATTCCAGGGATGGCACAAATGACATATGAAGAGAAATTGAGTTGGTTAGGATGCATTCATTCGAGTTTAGAAGAACGAGGGGAAATCTCATAGAAACCTATCAAATTCTAACAGGACCAGACAGATTTAGATTTTAGATTGAGATTTTACTGTCATATGTACTCTAGTACAACGTACAAGAGTACAGTAAAAAGTATACAATGTAGCTACACGCGATGCCATGCCACTATCTTGCATGTCAGACAGGTTAGATGCAGAGACGATGTTCTTGATGATGGGGGCAGTCCAGAACTAGGGGTCATTGTTTATGGATAAGGGGTAAATCTTTTAGAACTGGGATAAGAAGAACATTCTTCAACCAAAGTTGTGAGCCTGCAGAATTCACTACCATCGAAAGTGATTGAGGCTAAAGCATTGTGTTTTCAAGAAAGGTGTAGCTCTTCTGGCTAAAGGGGGAGAGCAGGATCAATGTATTGAAATGAATGATTGGTCATGATCATATTGAATGATGGAATGAGGTAGAATGGCATACTCCTATTCCTATCTTCTATGTGCCCTCTTTGTCCTGGGCAGTTGAGCTTCCAGTTGTTGGTGCTGCAATATTCCAAACAAGTGGGGATCATTCTAACACACTCTTTACTGTGCCTTATCGATGGTGAACAGGCTTTGGGAAGTCCAGAAGTGAGTTGCTCGCCACAGAAATCCCATTCTCTAACCTGTTCTTATAGCTACACTATTTATATGGCTAGTCCAGTTCAGTTTCAGATCAGTGATGTTGATGGTCAGGGATTTCAGTGACGTTAATGCGCTAAAAGAGGGTGGTTAATTGCTCTCCTTTTGGAAATGCTAATTGCATGGCATAGATATTACTTGTCACTTATCAATCTAAGCCTGAATTTTGCCCAGGTCTTGAGCATGTAGATCGGATTGCCTCAGTGTTAGAGGCATTATGAGTGGTAATGAATATTCATCGTTGAATGTCCATGTTTCTAACCTTACACCGGAGAGATGAAGCAGCAGTGAAAAATATTGAGGCACTGCCCTGAGGAACTCCTGCCGCAATGTCTTGGGGCTGAGATAATTACCTCCCACACTTATAAACATCTTTCTTTGAGCGAGATACGATACCAACCAGCCGGGTGTTTTCCCCTGATTCGCACTGAAATTAATTTTACTTGGCCTTCGCGATGATCAAATTCTGCCTTGAATTTCATGGAAACTCATTCTCACCTAACGTCTTAGATTCAGCTTAGGAGAGGTAATCAACAGTCAGCCAATATGCTTGTTCTGCCAATTGCTTAAATTCACCATGACTACCAATGAATCCCGTTTGAAAGAAGTGAATCAAATGTGTGGGGATCAAAATGGAGGATTTTAAGCTGTTTGACTTTATTTTAATTTTTGTTAACCTTGGAGGAAAGAAAACCTAGAAACCAGCTGAAGGATGAAAAAAATCTTTCTGCTAAGAAGAGCTGGGATTTTCTCAGTGTTTATTTACTATTGATGAGAGTTTAAGATTGCATGGTTAAGATGTTAGTGAGGATTACAACTGGAGCCTTGATAAGCCTCGTGACCTGTTTACATACACAAGTTGCTGATTTGTCAAAGACAAGTTACATATGTTGAGCTGACAATATTTTCTGCTTGGTCTAAAATTGTGCATTTGAATTGTTCTGCAATGATTGTGAACCCTGTTTAATGAGAAGCAGTTTTGTTTCTCTGTTTTGATGAGGTGTGTTTTTGGAGCAGAACTGCATCTAAACCTGTGACAGGTAGCTACTGTTCAACCAACAGGGCTTTCCTCTCACGAACACACAATTTGCATGTGCAGTGCACAGTCAAGGAGATGGGCAGCAAGTCACTCACATCTGGTACTCCAGAACTTGCATATGAACATTCTACATGTTAATCTGCCCAATCTATATTCCTTTATAAGGAACCAGTGTTTAAGAGCAGGACATGTGGTTGAATTTGGCATAGTTCATTTCCAGTATCAGCTAAATGCATTTCTCAAATAAATAGAAACATAAGAAAATAGGAGCAGGGGTAGACGATTCAACCTCTCAAGCCTGCTGTGCCATTCTGGATCATGCCTGATCATCCACCTCGATGCCATATTCCTGCACTATCTCCACACTCTTTGACAAGAAACATATCAATCTCTGTCTTTAACTTCCGGCATGACTTTTCTTTGGGAATTCCAATGAGTCAGCATTCTCTAAATGAAGGAGTTCTTAATAGCTTGTCCTTTATTCTGAGATTGTATCCCTGTTTCTCAATCCCACACCAAGAGAGACATCATTTCTACATGTGTCCTATCACTTTTAAGACTTTTGTAAGTTTCAGAGATCACCTCTCATTCTTCTCATCTCCAGATAACGCAATCTCATTACATTGGACAGTCTTGCCCAGAAATCAGTCTAGTGAACCTTTGTTCCACTCCCTGACTTGGGAAGTATATCCTTCTTTAGGCAAGTGGATCAGATTAACACACAATACTCTGGCTGTGGACTCCGCTGTGTTTATACAAATGAAGCAAAATCTCTTTACTCGTGTACTCAAATCAGCTGTAAGCAATACTATGTACCTCTGATCCTCCGATCAAAGTGTGTAACCTCACACTTATCCACATTATATCCTATTACTCATGCTCTTGCCCACTCATTCAGCATGTCTAAATCTCTTTGAAGCCCCTTTGCATCATCCTTGCAATTCACATTCCCACCAGTTTTGTATCATCTGTAAATTTGGAAATATCGTAATTAACCCCCATATCCAAGAAATTGACATAGAAATGTATCTGCCTATCATATAAATATGCTGCATGTCCAATGAAGTCTGTTATGTGTTGGATAATATGTTCCCTTTTCTATATCAGTGTTAACTTTGCGTCCAAAGACAAGAAATCAAGGCATCAATACCCTATCTGGTATCTTTCCTAAACAGCTGTTTATCAGCCAGCAACCTAGAGCCCCATCAATGTATAGAAGTGTTGCATCAAGTAGAATGTTACACTTAATCTCAGTCCTAATCCTGTTTTCTCCCAGGGCCTGCCACTATATCTTTTCCAGAGATTACTCACAGCAGTAACTCCCCAAAACCTGTCCATCATCTACACAGCACAAGTTAGAAATGCAATGGAATACTCCCCATTTGCCTGGATGAGTACAGTTTCAACAATACTCGAGAAGTTTGACACCATTCAGGACAAAGCAGCCACTTGTTTGGCACCACGTCGACAAACGTCCACTTCCTCCACAACTAATACTTAGTAGCAGCAGTGTGTACTATCTATAAGATGCACTACAGAATCTCAAAGATCCTCAGACGGCACCTTCCTAACCCACAACCACTTCCATCTAGAAGGACAACAGCAGATATAGGGGAACACCACCACCTGCAACTTCTCCTCCAAGCTACACACCTTCCTGACTTGGAAGTATATCACTGTTCCTTCACTGTTGCTGGGTCAAAATCCTGGAATTCCCTCCCTAATGGCATTGTGGGTCAATTCACAGCAGGTTGGCTGCAGTGGTTCAAGGCACCTCACCACCACCTTCTCAAGGGCATCTAGGGATGGGCAATAAGTCCTGGCCAGCCAGTGACACCCATATCCTGTATGAATAAAAAAAGTCAGAGGTAAGGATATTAAAGCCAATTGTAACAGCACAACTACACCATAATTCACTATAGGACAAAGGTCAAACACAGGTTCTACCTAGTCTCATAGCTCAATTCCAAATTAGATCATTTTCAGAATTTTCTCCAATTATAATACACTAAGAAAATCTCTTTTGTAACATGACAGTAAAGCAGAATTTGTGAAGGTAAAATAATATGACACTCTCATCCAGGCACAACCTGACAGAGCAGCTTTTGAGTGCTGTATTCCTTTAAATGTTATGATTTTTGAGGTGAATGATTCTAGGAATTATGTAGTTCACTGGACACTGATGCAGAAGCGCATAATATATTGACCATCCTTATTATTTTGTTTAACAATGCTACAATCTATTCAGTGACCAGGCTGATATCCCCTTTCCCAGCCCTGGTGTCCTCTCCTAGCTTCACTGCCTCCAGCTACATCCCCTTGTCTGCAGTCCCATTTCAGTTCTTAGTGTGCTTGCCCTCCTAGTACCAAACTCTTGGTTACTAGTTTGATTCTCCCTACTATCTTGCCTTTGGGTCTCCTTTCAGTCCCAACTGTGTTTCCCTTCCTGGGTTTACAGATAACATTTGCTTAAATTTGTTTAAATCAGAGCAGGTTCCCAGCACATATCTTTACACTCACACACAAAGCAGGGATTGAAATGCCCTCTGAACTTGGAATTAGCCTACACTTGGACATTTTCTACCCACATCCCCCACTAACCCTTCACAACCAGCCACAAAGTCTGTTTTAACCTTTCCAGTCTTTGGCCATTGCACCCTTACATTACGGATAACTGTTCACATATGTAATACGTTAGACTTCAGAACTTCTCAAACCCAATGATGTGTTTTAAGTAAGAATACCTACTCTGGAATTACATACATATGAATAGAATAGAGTAACAATTTATTGTCACAAGTATTTTTACAAATAATACAGTGAAAAGTTTTATAAGTCGCCATACCATGTCACTAGATTAATGAAAAATGTTATAAATAAGAAGAAAAACAAGTAAAAGTTCATCACAGTTAAATTAACGGCTCCTGAGTTCAGGGTACACTGGAACACCTGGCCAAGACCACCCCACCATACTGAGACTAGACCCGAAAGTCATGTCCAAAGCCAGGATGAGACCTCCACACCAAGACATGACTGCCTTGTTGGGACTAGACCTTCACACCAGGCTGCTGTAGTACCCAAAGGCCGCTGAAGAAAACATCCATGACAGGATGAGACCTCCATGCTGGGACAAGAACTCCACTCCAGGCTGAGACTGCCACTCCTGAACAACACTGCCATGCTGTGCACCAGGCCTCTACAGCCATTCTGAGCCGTTGGAAGCCCCCTCATTGCTGGGGCAGGGCCAGGGCCTGGGCCAGGAGGAGATGCCTTCCACTGAAGTCATTAAAAGAAGATAAAAGTACCAAAGTAAATGGAACCATTAAAAAAAGCACCTGTATTAAATCTCTCTTTGTGCAGTTAATACACAATAATAAAGGATGCTGCAGAGACAATGAAGAAATGTCACTCCTCAATGAATTGCATTTGATGTTTATTTCAAGCCCATTTCAGTACTGTATAGTTCTTTACAACTTTAACATCTGTCCTATTTGACTGCATTTAATCTCAGAGCTAACTACAGCTTCCACCTGTTTGGATTAAAAAATAGTTTAAAAAATCCAGCAAAATTTCAAGTAAAACATTGAATGTGCCCTGGACATCACATTCCTAAGTGGTTGAGGAAGGAACAGTAACACCATCCTAAAGACACTTTTCCTGGGTAATAGCCAGTCAGGCTTGAGATTTCCTTCTGTTTTCCATCTTATGTGGCTGTGAGTTCAGTAGCATGTGAAGATTGCCTCTGTGCTCTTCTGTGAGTGTCCCAGGAGTTTTGGTTATGCCCGGAGCCAAGAATGAGTACTGGAGCAAATGCATTTGTGAATTGGTTGCGGGGTAGGTGGGGGTCATAACATGAACCTGGACAGGCTGTTCATTCCTCCAGGCAAGTCCCCAACTGCTGCCCTAGGATGTGACCTGTCACTTTGCATAGTGGGTGATGAGCTGCAGGACTGTCGGTAAGGTGAAGATAGCAGAGACAGAGTGAAGAAAAAAAATGCTACAGACTGGTGGAAGTCTTTCCGTAGAGAAAAGAAAATTCCAAGACAACAATCAGAAGATGTCTGCGCAAAAAGGTTACTGTTCTGAGACAGAGGGGAAAGCCAAATTACTAGTGTGCTTGGAGTCAAGGTGCATCTTGATTCAGAGCTGGGCTTGATCTCTGTTGTAAACAATTGATAGCTGACATCAAATAGAATTATTTCAAGCCCAAGACTAATGAACATGCTTGCCACCCAATCAATGCCACAATAAACATCCAACAATTCTTTGGAGTCTTTTAAACTAATTTTGTAAAATTACAAACACATTAACATTTCAGATGAATGAGGTCTCTGCCTAGGCAACAAGATGATTTGCAGTACAGCCAGGAAGTGAATCCAAAGTTCCCTGTTAATTCTCTCACCATTTTGCCTCAAGGAGCTGATAGATTTTGGTTTCACCTGCACCATCTGCCCTCTGGTATCTTCCCCTGATTTACCCTCCAACATACATGAAGCTGAACATCGATTGATAATGGCTGTTTAATGGAAGAGGGTATTCCAACAAAACCCTGAATGTCATTGAGCTGGAATTCAATTACATGGAGAAGATAGAGTAACTGTGGTCATTCTCTTTGGAGGAGAGACTATTAAGAGAGGATTTAATACAGGTACTGATAAACATGAGGTGTTTTAGTACAGAAAGTGTTTCCATTTTGTGTTATTGCAGAATGTGAAAGGATGATGCAGACAGCTGAAATGCAAGCTTGTTCAAAAGTATGACTGAACTGGAATTTTGAAAATGACTTAAAACATGCAATAATTTTGAGATCTCTAAAAAAGTGAAATATGTTACATAGAAACTCCTCCTTGATCATCTGAGTAGACTTTTTGAAACTCAAGCAAGTGTATTCAGATTCCTGGAAGTGTCCAACATGCCATAGGCATCCACACATCGCATCTACCTCACTCTGCCAATGCCCTCAGGCCATTGCTGTGTTCGCCCCAGAAATCCAACTACTCAAAGACAGCAGAGATAATAGGTACTGCAGATGCTGAAGAATCCGAGATAACAAGGTGTGGAGCTGGATGAACACAGCAGGCCAAGCAGCAGCATAGGAGCAGGAAAGCTTGACATTTCGGGCCTAGACCCTTCATCAGAAATGGGGGAGGGGAAGAGGGTTCTGAAAGAAATAGGGAGAGAGGGGGAGGCGGATAGAAGATGGATAGAGGAGAGGATAGGTGGAGAGGAGGCAGACAAGTCAAAGAAGCGGGGATGGAGCCAGTAAAGGTGAGTGTAGGTGGGGGGGTAGGGAGGAGATAGGTCAGTCCAGGGAGGACGGACAGGTCAAGGGGGCGGGATGAGGTTAGTAGATAGGAGATAGGGGTGGGGCTTGAGGTGGGAGGAGGGGATAGGTGAGAGGAAGAACAGGTTAGGGAGGCGGAGATGAGCTGTGCTGGTTTTGGGATGCGGTTGGGGGAGGGGAGATTTTGAAGCTTGTGAAATCCACATTGATACCATTGGGCTGCAGGGTTCCCAGTCTGAATATGATTTGCTGTTCCTGCAGGCTTCGGGTGGCATCACTGTGGCATTGCAGGAGGCCCAGGATGGACATGTTGTCTGAGGAATGGGAGGGGGAGTTGAAATGGTTCGCGACTGGGAGGTGCAATTGTTTGTTGCGAACTGAGTGCAGGTGTTGTGCAAAGCGGTCCCCAGGCCTCCGCTTGGTTTCCCCGATGTAGAGGAGGCCACAACGGGTACAGCGGATGCAGTATACCACATTGGCAGATGTGCAGGTGAACATCTGCCTGATGTGGAAAGTCTTCTTGGGGCCTGGGATGGGGGTGAGGGGGGAGGTGTGGGGGCGGTTGCAGGGAAAAGTGCCGGGTGTGGTGGGGCTGGAGGGGAGTGTGGAGCGAACAAGGGAGTCACGGAGGGAGTGGTCCCTCCGGAAAGCAGATAGGGGTGAGGAGGGAAAAATGTCTTTGGTGGTGGGATCGGATTGCAGATGGCGGAAGTATCGGAGGATGATGCGTTGGATCTGGAGGTTGGTGGGGTGGTATGTGAGGACGATGATGCAGGAACAGCAAATCATATTCAGCCTGGGAACCCTGCAGCCCAATGGTATTAATGTGGATTTCACAAGCTTCAAAATCTCCCCTCGCCCCACCGCATCCCAAAACCAGCCCAGCTCGTCCCCGCCTCCCTAACCTGTTCTTCCTCTCACCTATCCCCTCCTCCCACCTCAAGCCCCACCCCTATCTCCTATCTATTAACCTCATCCCGCCCCCTTGACCTGCCCGTCCTCCCTGGACTGACCTGTCTCCTCCCTACCCCCCCTCCACCTACACTCACCTTTACTGGCTCCATCCCCGCTTCTTTGACTTGTCTGCCTCCTCTCCACCTATCCTCTCCTCTATCCTTCTTCTATCCACCTCCCCCTCTCTCCCTATTTATTTCAGAACCCTGTTCCCCTCCCCCATTTCTGATGAAGGGTTTTAGCCCGAAACATCAAGCTTTCCTGCTCCTATGATGCTGCTTGGCCTGCTGTGTTCATCCAGCTCCACACCTTGTTACTCAAAGACAGCATCCCCCTTGTCCTCCCTTATGATTATGTATCAAGAGCTCAGCAGGTTTACCACATCAATAAAACCATAAGATAAAGGAGCAGAAGCAGGTCATCAAGTTTCATTCGCCATTCATTGTGATCATTGCTGAATTGATAAATCTCAACTCCACTTACCTGCTTTTCTCATATAACCTTTGATTCCCTTATTGATTAAAAATGTCTATCCCACCATTGAATATATTTATTGATCTAGCCTCTACAGCCCTCTCTTAAAGAATTCTGTGAATTCATTATCCTCAGGAGATGTTTCTCCTCATGTTTGTCTTTTAAGGACAACCTCTTATTCTGAGATTGTGCCCATTGATCCTTGACTTCCCCACAAGGGAAAACAACCTCTGTGCACATACTCTGTCAAGTGCCCTAAGAATCTTATGTATTTCAAAAAGGTTGCTGCTCATTCGTTTAAACTCAAATGAGTATAGACACAGTGAACTCAAACTCTTCTCATTTGACAATCCCTCAATAGCACGGAACCTTCTCTGGACTGCCTCCAATACCAGTATATCTTTCTTTAAACAAATGGCCCAAAACTGTTCACAGTATTCCAGCCATGATCTGACTACAGCCCTATATGCCTTTAGCAAAACCTCCTTACTTTTATACTCTATTCTCTTTGAAGTAGAGGCCAACATTCCATTTCCCTTCCCGATTACCACCTGAACTTGTATGCTAGCTTCTTGAGATTTATGCATGAGGTCTCCTAAATTCATCAATGTTGGACCTTTCTGCAGTGTCTTGCCAGTTAAATAATATTCAGCTCCTCTATTCTTCCTGTCAAAACTTATAACCTCATACTTTCATATTCCATCTCTTAAGTTTTTGCACACTTGCTTAACCTGTCTGTATCTTTCTGCAGACTCTATGTCATCCTCAGCACTTGCTTTCTCATGTATTTTTGTGTCCAGTTGTCTGAAGATGGTCTGAAGAAGGTGCTCTCACATGGAGGTACTATGGAGCATACTAGATAGGTACACTGAACTCTAGGTAATAAATGGGGAGGCAGTGGCCTAGTGGTATTATGCTAGACTATTAATCCAGAAACTCAACTAATGTTCTGTGGACCTGGGTTTGAATCTCACTGCAGCAGATGGGGGAATATGAATTCAGTAACGACTCTGGAATTAAGCATCTGATGATGACCATGAACCCATTGCCAATTGTTGGAAGAACCCATTTGATTCACTAATGTCCTTTAGGGAAGGAAACTGCCATCCTTACTTGGTCTGGCCTACATATGTATCCAGACCCATAGCAACGTGTTTAACTCTTAACCTTAACTCTTAACTACCCTCTGGGCAATTATGGGCAATAAATGTTGGCCTTGGTAGAGATGCCAACTTCCCATGAGTGAATTTAAAGAAAATTTGGCTTTGACAGTATCATCCACATCCTATGAAGTAATTTTAAAAAATGCATCGGACTTTCAACTGATCTGAATTCTACCTACATGCATTTGTTCAGTGACTGTTGATACCGCTGCCTAATAAATACCTGTGGCGGTGGACAATTAAAACCTCACTGGAGGAGGATGTTCCACAACTATCTCCATCCTCATTGATGGGGAGCTGCACATCACTGGATACTCTGAGGGCTATAGGCGCCAAAAACATTCTGCCAGTGATGCTGAAGACTTGTGCTCCAAAGCTTTCCACACGCCTACCAAACTGTTCCAGTACAGCTACAATGCTAGTATCAACTTGGCAATGTGGAAACTTGTCCATGTTATGTCGAGTGGAGGAAAAGCAGGAAAACCAACCCAGTCAGTTACCACTCCATCAGTCAATTCTGTCACAAATTTTCTCTAGCCATGACCTACATTAATATCTTCAAGAAAAGATTTTCTCCACCTTCTGTTTCTCATGTCAAGCACCGGCCCCCAGATAACTTCAGTCAAGCATCAAATTATCCTTGTGGTTTACACTATGCAAGCTTCTGCCATGTTTGATCTTCAAAAATGAATTGAATAGTTACTCTAACAGACCTAGAAAGATTTCACAAAGCATGCCACATCAATTTACAACAGGAAAGATTTGGACACTTACAAATTTCAATTCTATTACAGGCAAGAGTGAGTGGGGCCAGGTGATCAAGTTTTAGATAACAGATTCTACTATCGCTATTAAGTCATTTTTAATCCCCACTCACTCTGCCCCCTTTCCATTATTAATGGGATATTGCAGCTATTACAACTGAGGCTGCAAGAGTGCGCTGCCAGTCATTCTTGTCTCACAACCCCATTGGTCACAGCATGAAATAAAAATATATTTTCTAGTTGCCAAGATGACCCATGAAATAACAAAGAACTGTAGATGGTGAAAATCTGTGTTATTTGGTGCAGAATGTTTTGGAATTTGTTACTTTGATGTTCTGTCACATGTGGTCAAGTAACTAATTACACATGATAGTATCTGAAATCTTGCAGGCACAGCTTTTTTGGAAAATACCATCTTGAGATTTAATCTCAGACAACTGGGACAAAGGGGACATTTCAGGATGGCAACATGTAACCAGGAAAGTACCACAGGAATAAGAGATAACAAGGTGTAGAGCTGGATGAACACAGCAGGCCAAGTAGCATCGGAGGACTGGGAAAGCTGACGTTTCGGGCCTAGACCCTTCTTCAGAAATGAATTCCCATTTCTGAAGAAGGGTCTAGGCCGAAACATCAGCTTTCCTGCTCCTCTGGTGCTACTTGGCCTGCTTGTTCATCCACCTCCGCACCTTGTTATCTCAGATTCTCCAGCATCTGCAGTTCCTACTATCTCTGAGCACCACAGGAACCTATGTTAAGACTCACAGTTATTTGCAAGATATATTATTGTCTTGGATGAAGGACGTGAATGTACTAGAGATAAAAGGTACTGCAGATGCTGGAGAATCCGAGATAGCAAGCGTGGGGCTGGATGAACACAGCAGGTCAAGCAGCATCATAGGAGCAGGAAAACTTGACGTTTCGGGCCTAGACCCTTCATCAGAAATCGTGAATGTACTATCGCTTAGTTTGTGGATGACACAAAAATATGTGGGAAGGCAAGTGGTGAGGATGACACAGAGGGATGTAAATAGGTTAAGTGAGTGAACCAAAGCCTAGCAGCCAAACTTGAATGTGGTAAAATTTGAAGTATGCGTTTTAACAGGACTAATAGAAGAAATGAATATTATTTAAAATCAGAGAGATTGCAGAAAGATGCAGCATAGGGATTTGGGAGTCTTCATGCATAAAGTAGAAAATGCTCGCATCCAATTTCAGGTAATTGGGAAGGCAAATAGCTGATCCTACTCTATTTCCTTTGAAATAAAAGCCAAACTCAGAGGTTGGAATTACCCATTTAAGAGAGATTTAAGGAATTTCTTCTATGAGGATACTGAATCTGTGAAATGCTTAACTACAGAGGGCTGTCTAGGCGAGCTGTCATTAAGAATATTAAGGCTGCGATACAAAGAATTTTAATCAGTAAGGGAATCAAGGGTGATGATGAAAAGGCAGGAAAGGGGGCTGAGGATTATTGAATTAGCCATGACCTCATTTGAGTGACAGAGCAGATTCGATGTTTCAAATGGCCTGTTTCTGCTCTTAAGGTCTTATGGAGGTGTTTCTGAATCACTGTTTCAAAAGAACAGATGAGTTTTATCTTGATCTTAACAAGAGGATTTTCTTTTCAGAAACCAGAGAGATCAGCTAAGCAACCTCTTCTAAGCATAGTTTTCTCCAACTCAGCTAGTTCTTAGTAGGAATTCCTCCAATTGAACCCAATTAAAAATGAGAATCTTCTTCAAACCAGTCAATGCCCTAGCGGGGGTCTACAGCAAGGCAAGCAGTTCTCACCATCCATGTGATTTACAGGAAGTCGTATTTTTTTAAAAATCTCCAATGTCCACAATGAACTTTCAGTAACCTCATCTTAATACACCATTCCAAATATTTCCACAAAAATTTTAAGTCCTTTAAACTATAATAAAGCATCTCTATAATACAGCTTTTACGCCTGCCAGTGTGAGTAGTTGGAGTTAAGGTACAGACAATCCAGACTTGAGAAGCTGAATGGCCTACTCCTATATTAAGAATGTAGTGTAATTCAAATTTGCATTTAAGTACATAACTGTTTGAAAAATTGCAATTTTGAATGGATGAAGAGAATTAATGAATTGTTTATTTTGCATGAATTAAAATGGCAGTACTGTGATATAATAAATGGAAGCTCAGCAGCTCCATCTAGATGTTATGATTCAATCTAGATTTAAAAACCGAGGAAGTACTCATTCAGATAAAACACTGGGCATACCAGCTTGGATCAAAAGTGAAGTAAGTTTTTGCCTCATGAGTTTTTTTCTCTGTTAAAGTCAAATCCTGGGACACTTCTTCACAAAGTCATATTGCAATCGTGTAGAAAACACTGCCCCAGAGGTCAGAGATACAGAAACAGTTTAAAAAGCGAGGTAGGTATTAAAAAGTAAAGATATTAAAGAGCAGGAATTTAGGATTTAAAAAGAGCATTTATTGCCAAGGCAAATTTGATGGACAAAATAGACATCCTCAAATCTCGCTGGGATATGTAATCAACAAGACAAGTTCCTAGCTGCTTTGGCCTGCTCATTCCCAATAATTTAAATCTGCAGGGTGGCATACTTTCTACCAGATTAGCAATATCTGGAAATATGGAAATCATAATTCAACCACTGTGCAGACACAGAGAATCTCTTCAGATTCAGGTGACGTTCAAAGTACTTCTTTGCTCAGTTTTTAAACATTTATTTCAGTCTTTGATTGCAGAGGTCCCCAAAATATGCAGAGATTTCAAGGAAAGAAATAACATTTGCTCAATGCGTTATTGTGTACTCAGGATTTACCAAAGCACTTGACATTCAATTAATTATTTTTATAGTTCAATCCCATGCTTATTGCTATGTCATTTAATTCAGGATATTGCAATGGTTCTATTGCCAGTACAGTTTGACCTGCTACTGATTTTTTCATCCTTCCTTAGTTTCCATCACTGGTTGAGCTTTTTAGTGCTTAAATTTCACTCACTTCCTCCATGTCATTCTTCACCACTGTGGTAACCATTTTTGATGAGAAGAGAGCTATCAAAATGGATAGTCACTAACAGGCTTCATTCACTCAAAGATAAATAATACTAAACCTAAGTGGATATACAATATTGCACATTTAGATGATCATAAATTATTAGAGTTCACCTAATGGCTCATTATGTCATCTACCCACTTCAGTATGTGACAGGCTTGAAACACACTACCAATTCGGTGATTTTCCGAACATTCTTATCCTGTTTTACATTGCTTATTCTGCATCCTATTCTGTAACAGACATTGTAAATCTTTGCTACTTGGTATGTAACATTGCCTCAGGTGTATCATATTGCCGCATACTGTACTCCTACAAAGACCGACTTTTAAAAAAGCTAACCAGCATTCTTATTAGAATTAGACCATAGAGAAAGAGTAGTTTGCATTGAGGAGAATGAAATGTGGTTGCTAGTGCTTTTACTGTCTAGCTGCAGATTATGCAAGACCCGGGGATGGTTTTCATACTGTATCTTTCTCTGAAAGTAATCATTGCTGTAAATTGCGCAAAATGTATGTTACAACCTTGTTGCATTTCAGATTGTCAAAGGAATGAAAGAATTGTCCAGTGCTATAGACAGGCTTCTCACTGTGGCCTTCCGAATCCCACTATTAGGCTCTAGTAAACAGTCATTCATTCTGTTGTCCCCCAGGGTGTCCAGTTAAATGGTCAGAGGGTGCGTTTATCCAGTTAGGCACGAGAGACAAGCTCTTGAAGCTGTAGGGCCAATCAGAGACCTTCTTGCTTCAAAGGAGGAGCAAACTGCAATCTTAAATTGGTAATCATGGTGCCATTTCTTATTTTTAAATTTAAGTTTAAATATGGGATTTGCAGCCGGGAAACGAATACAGATGGGCATTGAATAAATATGTTCGCCTATTGATGAAAGACCTTGGCTAGACTCAATCCTATAACAGTTGTTAATTGAAACATAGAAAATAGGTGCAGAAATATACCATTCAGCCTGCTCCATAATTCATTATGACCATGGCTGATCATCCAACTCAATAGTCTCCCACTTTTCCCCCATATCCTGATACCTTTATCTCCCAGGTGTTGTATCCAACTCCTTCTTGTAATTTTACAATGTTTTCGGCTTGACTGCTTCCTGTGTTAATGAATTCCACAGACTTAACACTCTCTGGGTGAAGGGATTTCTCCTCATCTCAGTCCTAAAAGGTTTACCATGTTTCCTTAGACTGTGACCCCTGCTTCTGGACTCCCCATGATCGGGATCATCCCTCCTGCATCTATCCTGTTTAGTCCTGTTAGAATTTTACAGGTTTCTATGAGATCCCTCCCCCTCATTCTTCTGATTTCAGCAAATATATTTCTAACCGATTCAACCTCTTGTCACATGTCAGTTCCACCATCCCAGGAATCAGTCTGGTAAACCCTTGCTGCACTTCCTTTATAGCAAGGACATCCTTCCTCAGATAAGGAGACAAAAACTGCACAATGTATTACAGGTGTGGTCCAACAAAAGCTCTGTATAATTGCAACAATCCTCTCACTATGAAGGCCAACATAACATTTATCTTCTTGACTGCCTGCTGCGATTGGGGATTCATCCACAATAAGCTGGAGGAGTTTTTAAATGCAGTGATACAGTTAAAGTCCAGTGAGTCAGAATTTACTTGTTGAATTCATCTAAGTGAATTTAATGAAGTCTGTAGAGAAAGGCATACAATGCTAGACAAGATATTATTGACAGTCTCTTAGGGCACAGTGTGGTAGAGTTAAGCAATATTGATCAGTGTGGTAGTGGAGTCATTTTTTAAAATTACATTGATTTGCAAAAATTCAATAACAGTCTAACCATAATGAACTTGATTTAATTCAAATTCTTTGTCCTACAAAATAATTGATCATAAGACAAGAGTGATCATAATTGGGTGAAAATAAAATACTAAAGTAACTAACATGATGATCTAGGAGGATGCAGTGTATTGTTGCAGCATCACTGGAGTTCTGTAATGTTTATCCACATTGTGTTGGATAAAGTAGTGTACCCACTTCAAAGCTGTACAAATAATGGAAGGCAGGTTTTCATATTTATGTTTCATTATGTGGCACGTATGTATTATTTTACAAGTAAAATGAGTGATGCTGCATTCTTTCCGCTCTTAAAGAAATCAACATGTAATGTTGCAAGCACATGTTTAATAACAACAACTTGCATTTATCAAACGTCTTTAACATCGTATACGGTCCAAAGGCATTTCACACTTTGTTAACAGGAGCACTATCAAGTGAAATTTGATACTAAGTCTCATAGATAGGTAACCAAAAATTGATCAAAGAGGTAGGGTTTAAGAGAGGGGAAAAGATGGACAGGCAGAGATGTTTAGTAAGGGAACTCCAGAGTTTAGGAAAATGGCTGTAAAAGGTGGACTGATTAAAATCAGGAATTCGCAAGAGGCCAGAATTAGAGTAGCATTCCATAGTTAATGTCCCTAACATGGTTTCCTAAGTTGAGGTGATGATTTGTGTTTTGTGAATCCTGAACATCAATACTTTCAACAGGGGTAGCGAGGAAGAAGAAGCAGTGTTTAAGCATGAAACTAACAGTACAGATAGTGTGAAAGAGCAGAGAAATTGTTTACTGTGGTTTCCATATCAGAGGCATGCCGCTGGTAAATTGGATAGTTCAAGACAAAGCAGTCTGCATTGTACTCTGGTTTACTAATGGAATCCGGTAATACTTTGGAACCATTTTCTGTTAAACATTTATCTAATGTCACTTCCTGAAACAACCAGGAAAAGCAGTATTCGAAAGGAGAAAAGAGGCTCTCTTTGTCCCTAACCCCCAGCCAACAACTAGAAACAGAAATACGGAAAGAGTGAGGCCTACTAGGGACAAAAATGACAATATCTGTGTGGAGATGGAGGAAGGAAGTGAGGTTTTAAGTTATTACTTTGTATTCACTTTCAAGAAGAATGATATAAGTTTAGAAATTAGGGTGGGCTATTGTGATAAACCTAAATGAATTAACTTTGTAATAGATGAGATATTAGCAGTTTTCACATGCTTAAAATTGGATAAATCCCTTGTCCCAGTTGAGATGTATCCTGGGCCGCAGTGGAAGGTAGAGGAGGAAATTGCAGGGGCCTTAATGTTAATGTTCAAATCCTCTCTGGACACAAGACAGATAACAAAGGATTCAAAGACAACTAATGTGGTACCATTATTCAAGAAAGATGGTCAGGATAAACCAAGGAACTATAAGCTAGTGAGTCTAATATCAGTGGTAGGGAAACCTTTGGGAAAAAACTCTGTGAGAGAAGATTTACCTCTGCTTGGAGAGACGAAGATTAAACAAGGATAGTCAACATGGCTTAACAGAGGAAGATCTTGTCTAACAAACTTGATTGATTTTTTAAGAAGGTGACTGAGTGTGTGGATGAGAGTAGTGCACTTAATGTCATCTATGTGGATTTCAGTAAGGCTTTTGATGAGGTGTTGCACTAGAAGAAACTAAGAACCCATGGGATCCAAGTGGAAGGTGGTTTGAAGTGTGTCTACTTCAACGCCAGGAGCATCCGGAATAAGGTGGGTGAACTTGCAGCATGGGTTGGTACCTGGGACTTCGATGTTGTGGCCATTTCGGAGACATGGATAGAGCAGGGACAGGAATGGATGTTGCAGGTTCCAGGGTTTAGTTGTTTCAGTAAGATCAGGGAAGGTGGTAAAAGAGGGGGAGGTGTGGCATTGTTAGTCAAGGACAGTATTACGGTGGTAGAAAGGACGTTTGATGCGGACTTGTCTACTGAGTTAGTATGGGCTGAGGTTAGAAACAGGAAAGGAGAGGTCACCCTGTTGGGAGTTTTCTATAGGCCTCCGAAAAGTTCCAGAGATGTAGAGGAAAGGATAGCAAAGATGATAGGAGTGAAAGTAACAGGGTAGTTGTTATGGGGAACTTTAACGTTCCAAATATTGACTGGAAACGCTATAGTTCGAGTACTTTAGATGGGTCAGTTTTTGTCCAATGTGTGCAGGAGGGTTTCCCGACACAGTATGTAGATAGGCCAACAAGAGGCGATGCCACATTGGATTTGGTACTGGGTAATGAACCAGGCCAGGTGTTAGATCTGGATGTAGGTGAGCACTTTGGTGATAGTGACCACAATTCGGTCACGTTTACTTTAGCGATGGAAAGGGATAGGTATATACCGCAGAGCAAGAGTTATAGCTGGGGGAAAGGCAATTATGAGGCAATTGGGCAAGACTTAGGATGCATAGGATGGGGAAGGAAACTGCAGGGGCTGGGCACAATTGAAATGTGGAGCTCGTTCAAGGAACAGCTACTGCGTGTCCTTGATAAGTATGTACCTGTCAGGCAGGGAGGAAGTGGTCGAGCGAGGGAACCATGGTTTAATAAAGAAGTTGAATCTCTTGTCAAGAGGAAGAAGGAGGCTTATGTAAAGATGAAGTGCGAAGGCTCAGTTAGGGCGCTTGAGAGTTACAAGTTAGCCAGGAAGGACCTAAAGAGAGAGCTAAGAAGAGCCAGGAGGGGACATGAGAAGTCTTTGGCAGGTAGGATCAAGGAAAACCCTAAAGCTTTCTATAGGTATGTCAGGAATAAAAGAATGGCTAGAGTAAGATTAGGGCCAGTCAAGGACAGTAGTGGGAAGTTATGTGTGGAGTCCGAAGAGATAGGAGGGGCTCTAAATGAATATTTTTCGTCAGTATTCACAAAGGAAAAAGACAGCGTTGTCGAGGAGAATACTGAGATACAGGCTATTAGACTAGACGGGATTGAGGTTCATAAGGAGGAAGTGTTAGCAATTCTGGAAAGTATGAAAATAGATAAGTCCCCTAGGCTGGATGGGATCTATCCTAGGATTCTCTGGGAAGCTAGGGATGAGATTGCAGAGCCTTTGGCTTTGATCTTTTTGTCGTCATTGTCTACAGGAATAGTGCCAGAAGACTGGAGGATAGCAAATGTTGTCCCCTTGTTCAAGAAGGGGAGTAGAGACAA
>JAHRHZ010000066.1:26843768-26885387 GCA_024137785.1 Ginglymostoma cirratum | reverse complement strand
TCAGCTTTCCTGCTCCTCTGATGCTGCTTGGCCTGCTGTGTTCATCCAGCTTTACACCTTGTTATTCAAGAGAAAAGACTTATGTTTCGTCCTTCCGTTTATCGGCTAGTCAGTCCTACGTATGCTATTAGAGTAACTGATGAATCATAGCCTTTCAAAGAAAAAAAAGAGTCAAAGTTTATTACATGCTCAGAAGGCTCAATTGAATTGATTTAGTCGGCACCCATGAATTTGTCATCATTCCTTCATGGGTACCATGCAGTGCTGTCCATCATGAGTTGTATCACCAAACATATTGGAAAATATGGCACTTGACTGATCAGGATATTTCATTTCACTTTGATTAGATTCTAAGTGGATCATTAAGACAACAACAATTTGCATTTATGTGTAGTGCTTTCAATATAGAAAAAATATCTTAAACTGTGTCACTGGAATGTTATTACGTACAATTTGACACTGAGCCACATAAACAGGGAGAAGCATAAAAAGATTCATGACACAAATGAGTCCATCAGATCCATCATATTCATTTCAACTGCAAAAGATTTATTCAACTTAATGTGGCCTCCCAGCTCTTGGCCCATAGCCCTGTAGGATCTATACAAGTGCTTCTTTTTTAACTGCAATGAGAGCATCTATATCTGCCGCCCTTTCAGGTTGTAAGTTGCAAACTCCGCCATGCCCCAGGTGAAAAGAAATTACTTTCCAACTCCCCTTTAATTTTTCTATAATTACTTTAAATTTATGCCCCAGTTGTTGACCTCTCTGCTGACAGAAATAGATCCTTCCTGTAAACTAAAGTCCCTCATTCTGATTTTAGCCTATTAGCCCTGTCTGATTCAAAGGAAACAAACCTAACCTATGTAATCATTCCACAAAGCTAAAATTCTTTATCCTCAGCAATATCCTCATATTTAAAAAAAAGTAAGAACTGCAGATGCTGGCAATCAGAAGCAAAAATAGAAATTGCTGGAAAAACTCACCAGATCTGGCAGCATCTGTGGAAGGAAGGCAGAGTTAACGTTTCGGGTCCAGTGACCCTTCTTCAGAACACCTTATATCTCCTCTATACTCTGGAGTAGGTAACCAAAATAATTGGTAAAACACATTTAAGGAATATCTTCAAGGAATAGTGCAGAGATTTTAAAAAAGAACATTTGTAAATTTACAGTCCTAATTTACAGCAACTAAATGCACAGCAAATGATTATGGATCAGTGGATATTGAGGATTTCAAAGAGGACAGAATTAGGGGAGTCTAGAGATACTGTAAGGTTAAAGGAGGTTACAGATAAAGAATGCAGCAAGGCCAAGGAGCAATGTAAGAAAAAGATGAGGGTTTTAAAATCAGGGCATAGTTAACAATGTAAGTCATTGAGCAGTGCGTTAAAGTACAGATATTTTCCATTTTTTTTAGTGCCCTCCATAATGATATTATTCTTGTTCAACTATAAATGAATTGAAAACTTCAGCTTGGCACTCCATAGCAAAAAAAAACACGAAGGAGAGATTGTTTAACATTACTATTATTTTTACATTATTTTTTTCCAAACGTAGTTTGTGTTGTATAGGCCTCCGAGTGTTTGTCTTTTTTTTTTATGTTTGAAACTTCATACCACAAAAAAAAGGGAAAAAGATAGACGTGTAGAATGAGACATTGTTTTACATTTAGGACTTGTGGATAGGTCTACACATGGACGGCTTGGAGAGAGACTTTTTTAACCCAGAGATTGAAAGCTCATAGTTGGAGGACTTGAGGAGGAGGCTTTTTTTTATTGTTTCAGCTAAGTGCTTGATTATTTTTTAGATTTATAGGTTCCTTTTTTTAAATCTAATTGTATGATTAAGATTAAAATCTGTGAGTAAGGAAGGGTAGTTTACTTTTTACATGAAGAATTGTTAGTGTGTGGAATGGACTGCCAGAGGAACTGGTGGTTGCAGGTACAGTAACAATGTTTAAAAGATTTGAGTAAGTACATGAATAGGAAAGGTTTGAAGGGATATGGGCCAAATGCAGGCAAATGGGATTAGTTTAGTTTGAGAACATGGTCTAGTTGGAGCAAAGGGTCCGTTTCTATGCTCTATCACTTCAGCGATAATTCATCAACATTTTTGTGGAGGTTTTCTGAGGAGTTAACCAAAGAGTGAGTGGTCTACTACTGTATCATACCTAAGACTTTACAGAATCATGGGAGTGCTTGGTCATCGCCATTGTGTTGGAAGCCACTGTTCTGGAGTCACTGAGCTGATCTCCCATCAGGGATAGGAGGCGGGATTGAGGACAGGCAAAATATCATCAGCTGCTGAAGCAGAATGGAAGAAGGCAAGGTGAACTTTTACCCATCTGCCAGTTAAAGGGTGTCTCCCCATCTGTGGACTCTCTACCAGGATTGCCAGTGCCCTCTTCCTCAGTCCCTGAGCCATCTTGCCATATTCCATTGTCAGCCAAATGTATATTCTAACACCTCCATATAAAACATAGTAAATATGAATTAGCCCGAAATTGCCGGCTAAAGCCAGACTTTCAAATTTTTATTAGTGCAGCACCCACTTAGCGCCCGCCTTTCACCTGCTGTTGTCTTTTCACGAGGACAGAGATCAGAGCATTTCAGATCGAGAAGGAACAATAGTGATTTAGTAACCAAAGAGAAATTATTGCTCAACATTTGTAGTGAAGAAGAAATGAAATTCAACCATTTTTAGTCTGGTTTTTGAAATGTGGTTTTGTCAAGTTGTCCAGAAAGCTAAAATTAAGCCATAATGGAAAAATTCTTGAGGATGAAAGCCCTGCAGGCCACAGTGCACAACAAACGCAGAAGGTCATAGGTTTGCCTGAAGAGTGGGCTTCATAGTGGCGGAATGAAAATGAAATCATTTTGCACTAGCTTTTCTTTTTTTGATTTGAAATGATTTTCAGGCTATTACCTTGGGGTTAAATATTCAAGCCCAGTGTATAAAGCTTTGGGCTGATTTTGAAGTCTTATAGCTTTGCAGTAAATTGCAACCGCTGCCTACACAAAAGTGGTAGCAATTTCTTCCGTGAAGAAGTGCAGGTTGAGATGGATATCAGGTGTTTGCTGTTGTAGCCATGCCTAGAAGGAGGGGGGAGGGATGAAAGAGATGAAGAATACAAGTGCAGTCAGAGGGAAAAGGCAGTGTTCGTGTTAGCGTCCACCCGAACCAATAATTTCATGTTTGTGCAGTCACTTGCCTGGTTATTGGCTGGGAGGTGTTCAAATGTCTGTCGATTGATGGAAAGGAACAGCAGCTGCTGCTATTTTTGCAGTTTGCTGCTGGACAGACGTCTGTCATTAAAGCAGTCACTAACATCACATTGGTCAGGCATCTCACTGCTCTGAGTTTCATAGCAAGTGGGCTAACTCACATAAAGAGCAATGTTTCCCTTTCACCCCTTTTCCATTCCAGTAAAGCTCAAACGTGTTTCTTTTTGTTCTGTTGCGACAACTAATTTTAGTGTCTGTTTTGTCTCCATTCCAGAAATTCAAACAAACATTTAGAAAAAACACAAAGAATAGTGCGGTTACACAACAGATGCAAAGGGTTAACATTTTGAGTGTGAACATTTTGTCCATCCTAATGTAGGATATCGATCTGAAACCTTAACCCGTCTTTTCTCATTTAAGATATTGCTAGATCTTCTGTGACATCTGTAATTTTGTTTCAGTTGTACTGTCCTTATTCTCAAGCATTTTTAAGTTCTTTCCTCATCACCCCCACCATCAATACCATCTTTCCTGTGATTTTTTTTGTTTGCAAGTAGCTTACTGAGTTGTAAAGTACAGAATATTGTAACTCAGAAAGTAGAGTGAAAAGGTTCAACCTGAAGAGATAAAATCTAGTAAAAGGAAAATAATTTGCATTTAGATAGTGCCTGTTGCAATCTCAGGACGGCCCAAAGTGAAGCATAATCGCTTTCATAATGAAGGAAATGTCGCAGTCAATTTGCCCAGGGCTCCCATTGACAGCAAAATGATAACAACCAGATAATGCATTTTGAAGGATTTAATTAGAGATAACTATTGGCCAGAAAACCTGTAAACATGTCCTGTCAGTACCTAGCATGATTGTGCAGCATTCCTCAACTGAGAAAATATAGATTGTTGTATTTAACATACTCTGCTGTACAGGAAACAAAAAGTTGTTTCCAGAATTAATCATCAGCTTTTAGGGAAAGGTGCCAGATCTTGTCATTCTCTTGCATAATCATACTGAGATAAGGGTATTATTTGAATGAAACTAGAACTTGTCAAAACTACCAAAGAACCATTAGCAGGATCCCTGAGTGAACAAGGATGGGAGCAGTGAGTAGAGTTAGTACTTCAGACAATGTCATGAGAGACACAAGCAATCTACTCACTAAACTGGTTCCAATACATTCATTGACATGGAGTATTCTATGCATCAATTTTGGTGTCTGTGTGACTTAAAATTAAATGTCTATAGGCACAAGATTGATGCCATTGTGGGAAGATACAGCTGGTGGTATTTTACATCAATTTTCACAAACCTAGACTCCAAATTAAGCTAGTCAGAGAGAACACAATATACAGATCACTTTATGAAAGAAAAAAAAAGAATAACCATTTTATTCCTGCAATATTACAGCTGTCTGCCAATAGCAACAGATAATGATAATGTTGAAAATGCAGGAGAATCCCATTCTGTGGGTCATGTGGCAACAAAGGTCCATACAGCAAACTTAGTAGTAATATGCTGATTATGACAGCACTAATTGGACGTCATTTTGACTATGTAATAGTGAATCAACAGTCCCTATTACACCTGTCCCTGTTTTATTTCTGAGGTTCAGTTAGCTCAGATGGAAGGAGAGCTGGTTTGCGATGCAGAGTGATGGGTTCAATTCCTGCACCAACTGAGGTTATCATTTAAGGTTTCTCCTTCTCAACCTCTCCCCTTACCTGGTACCACCATTTCTCTTTCTAATGAAAGAGCAGCCCTATGGTCTGGTAAGACGATGGCAGCTTTACCTTTCTCTTTTTATTTTCATTTCTATGTAAATAAATCATAGTTCTACTGTTATCAGGATCACCTGGCTCCTGATGCTGAAAGCATGAACATGGGTACAGTAATTCTTTCGCCATTCAGGGAGACCATGGCTGATCTGTATCAATTCCATATATATATATATAGTTTTCCTGAATATCTTTGGCTTGTAAAAATCATTCAATCTCAGATTTAAGGTAATTAAGTGAACTAGCATCATCTGCTTTTCATAGGAGAGAGTTCAATGCGTCTGTCATCCTTTATATAAAAGAATGTTTCTGAAATGCTCCCCTGGAGAGCCTAGCTCGGATTTTAACATGATGTTCCTTTAAGCTTCCTCAGTAATATAAAAAGTTTCCATTTTACCCAATTACTTCCTTTCAAAATCATATCATCTTTTAATATGCTGTACTCCCAAAGAATACAAGCCGACAGCTGGATGTGGCTTTAAATCCATGGCCCTCCCCAGCCACGGAATTCTCTTTTGAAGCAATGTGACTGAGAGTTAATGGTAGGAAGGAATTGTGACCCCAGAATGAGGTCCAACCGGCCAGTTTCACAGCCTAAAGGTTAGAAGAATAGATGCAAATGAAATGCAAGGAAACAAAAAGGCATAAATGCTTCGCAAAACAGCTTTCCTGGATACATGATATAAGTTACAATCTTTACACACAGAAAAGCCTCAAAGACCATGCGCTGTACAATTATCAGAAATAACAAAACAAAAAGAAGCCACTGAACCCAAATGTTAACTCTGCTTTCTGTCCACAGTTGCTGCCAGACCTGCTGAGCTTCTCCAGCAATTTCTGTTTTTGAATCATAAGTAACTATTAGGTCTGGATATTGTTGCTCAGCACTAGTTGACGGCATGGCAATTTATAATGACAGGAACATTATATCAGGTAGCATTCAATCAAAAAAACTCAAGCATCTCATGGATGAGGAATATCATTCCGCCCAATGCTTTTTTTTATGAACTTTTCTTCCATCAGTGGAAAACATTTATTTGTGTTTCTATTTTTAAAAATAAGACAATTCTCACATATGTGATTTGCAAGCTCTTATATTCTCTCCGTGTTGTGACCTAACATCACTGTGCCACCCTCAGTCCTACTCAGTATCCATTCTTCCTGGTGGCTTGTAACTGCAAGCAAAGTAAATTTAAGTACCATTGTTGAGAATTGTCTTTTAGTAATTTGAATCCATTATACTTTTTAACTTTTTCACTTATCCTTTTTGATGTATTTTGTTATCTGTAAGATTATTCCCCCACCTGCCCCAGGAACATCTTTAGGGGTTGAAATCTCCAGGTCTTTCCTCCTAACTCAGACCCCAAAACTGGAGGTTAATCTTGTTTTCTTCACCAACCCCCTGCCCCCCATGTTGCTTCCTGTCTTTGAATACTTGCCTTGTTTCTCAGTAACCAGAAGTGATGCTGCATTCAAAACATGGTTGGAGAATTGTAAAGTTTATCGAGGCTTTCTCTAACTTGTACTGTATTGTTTTGTTATGTTGTTCAGCATTGGCACTGTGGATTGAACATTGTTGGACATGTTGAGTATCAATATTTTGAAGCCTGTTAAGCTTCTTTCAAGTTTGTGTTTGTCTCTTTCATTACCTAACATGCAAAACTAACATTGCCCATTTTGCTCACCATGTGCAACATTTCATGTAAATTTCGTCTGTTTCTCAGCCACTTACATATCACTTAGTTCATTCTGTACTTTCTTCCATTGTTCTGCTGTTGAGATAGAGCTGTATTTAAGATGATCATTTTCTAGCCCCCAGATTAATTCCTAAAGCTTGTATTCTATCAATGGAGCAAAGTTTAGAGAATAGGCCGTGATGTATACCTATGGTTCCCGGTTAAAAACAAATTTGGCCGAAGCAACCAGCTATCCTTCTTTACGATGTTGACACTTCAAAATATAATGGCAGTCTCAAACATTTTTATAAAAGAGTAATTATATTAAGGTAAAACAGTTTATTAAGTCATATGATATTATCTATCACATGGCACAATGCAACTAATAATCTTTATTATCAACCCAATAGTGTCCCGTATACCTGTCAATTGAGGTCAGCAGTTTATCGCAGCTTTAAAATATTGCTCATTTGTTTTAAACATGGAAAACTTCACGGAAAAGAAGCTGGAACTTGGAGCTGGCCTTGATTTAGTCTCCTTCGGTAGTGAACTCCACTTGTTAGAGTTACAATTATTCCCATCAGTGGGAAATGAAACATGACTCTTTTATTTCCTCTTGATTGCCAAATTTGAGAGGAGTTGTGAATTATAAAACAATGTTTGGTTTGCTGGCTTTATAATCCATTTGAATTTGTTTTACAACAATGCAAGATCTCATAAATATCCTTTGATTTTGTTATACTTTAACCTCAATCACCCCTTTACAGTGCTAACTTTGCAAGGACCCTTGCATGATGGGAGCATGTATTTCAAAATAACCTAACTAGGGAGTGTCCCACCTACCATGGTGGCTCCCCTGGAGCAGAGCCTCACAATTTTTATTCTTGTATTTATTAGCAAAACATTTTGTGTGGGTGTTTAGAGGGCTTTTTTTTGAAATGACACAAATTGCCTACTTTGCTGTGTTTTGATTTTGGATAGTGCAGTGACTTGATTGAGCTAGCAAACCCGCAGAATGTTGAATGAAGCCTTTGTGACATCTGCATTTCTAAACTCTTCATCAATAATGCAGCAAACAAAGCTTTATAGTTTCTAAACAGTTTGCATACAGGCGACAGATATGCAAGTACAAAAGTTCAAATTACTCTAACTCCCCTCTGCTTCATTATATCAGGATACAAGATCACATATGGCCGTGCTGAAATAAGTAAATGAAAACCATATTGATTGAAAACAAATACAAACAGAAAAGTAGAATGAGAAAAGAAGATTGGTGTTTCACCCCTCCATATGACTCAAAAAGCAGGCCTCCATCTTGATAGCTAATTCTTTTGTAAATTATTTTTATCACTCTCTTCCCATTTCCATTATCTTTGTATCCTTTTGCTCTCCAGCAGTTTTCTTTACTCTTTTATTTGCTAAGTTCTGTTGTTTCTGAGTAAAAGTATTTTTTAATACCATCTGCTTTATAATTTGCTACAAACCTAAGGCAAACTTCACTGATACATCAACTGGTGTTACTGAATATAGTACTGGGCAATCCAGACCATTAGTCAGAGATAATAGGTACTGCAGATGCTGGAGAATCCGAGATAACAAGGTGCGGGGCTGGATGAACACAGCAGGCCAAGCAGCATCACAGGAGCAGGAAAGCTTGACGTTTCGGGCCTAGAACCTTCATCAGAAATGGGGGAGGGGAAGAGGGTTCTGAAATAAATAGGGAGAGAGGGGGAGGCGGATAGAAGATGGATAGAGGAGAGGATAGGTGGAGAGGAGGCAGACAAGTCGAAGAGGCAGGGATGGAGCCAGTAAAGGTGAGTGTAGGTGGGGGGGTAGGGAGGGGATAGGTCAGTCCAGGGAGGACGGACAGGTCAAGGGGGCGGGATGAGGTTAGTAGATAGGAGATAGGGGTGGGGCTTGAGGTGGGAGGAGGGGATAGGTGAGAGGAAGAACAGGTTAGGGAGGCGGGGACGAGCTGGGCTGGTTTTGGGATGCGGTGGGGGGAGGGGAGATTTTGAAGCTTGTGAAATCCACATTAATACCATTGGGCTACAGGGTTCCCAGGCTGAGTATGATTTGCTGTTCCTGCAGCCTTCGGGTGGCATCACTGTGGCACTGCAGGAGGCCCAGGATGGACATGTCGTCTGAGGAATGGGAGGGGGAGTTGAAATGGTTCGCGACTGGGAGGTGCAGTTGTTTGTTGCGAACTGAGCGCAGGTGTTCCACAAAGTGGTCCCCAAGCCTCCGCTTGGTTTCCCCGATGTAGAGGAAGCCACAACGGGTACAGCGGTTGCAGTATACCACATTGGCAGATGTGCAGGTGAACATCTGCCTGATGTGGAAAGTCTTCTTGGGGCCTGGGATGGGGGTGAGGGAGGAGGTCCACAGTTCTTTCATTGATCAGTGCTGATTTAGCTGATTTTCACCAAGAGTGTAGTTAGCCCAGCACTATTGTATGTTATAGTGTTTTTCATGGTCTACAATAATGTGATAAATCGTGACTTTATGGAATCAAGGTATTTAAATGGCATTGGGTCATTGAGCTTGTTCATTCAGAATGACCTATTGCTGTGATCCAATGTTCCTACTGGATACCAGCTCCAACATGAAAAAGAAATTCAAAGGTGTCTAACTTCAATACATTGGAGATTATTTTAATTATTATCATTGATCAGTTAAGTCAACAGCAGTCATCTGTTTATATGTCCAGTGGTGCATTATTAAAATTAACTCAATGTGAGTCAAAGTGCTCTTTAACTAAATGAAAGCTAAGTTATTCTGGTATTCTTGTTTATCTCCGATGTTCTATTTTCTCTCATTAGAAACTCCAAAGCAGAAGTTTCATTACATTGAATAGGTAACAAACTTTCTGGTCGGTGTTAGTTTTGTACACAATATTTCACATCCATCGGGTCTAGTGCAACCATTAAAAGTGCTGGAAACCCTGGAACATCTTTCTAACAATAATGTGGGTGTACCCACCCACTCGTGTAGCAGTTTCAGACATCACCTCACTGTTAACTTCTCAAGGGCAATTGGGAACGTGCAAAAATACTGGCCTAGCCAGCAATGTCCACATCCCATAAACTAATAAAAGAAAATTGACAGGGAATGAGTTTGGCACAATCAGTCATTCACCTTCCTCGCAGAGATATCCTATTCAGTTTACTCAAATTGATGAAGAGGAGAGGAGAGATGATGTGTCTTTGCTGAGAGAGGGCAGACCATAGGACAGAAAAAACAGACAAGATCGAAAAGTGCCATTGACATGGAAACAATTAGCATTCCACCCAGTAGCTAATAAAACATGTAGACAGAGTGGGACAAAATGGGGGCTAGTTTTTTTCCTTAGATCCTCAAAACTGGGACTTCTTTTACATGGAGTTTTCTACATTTTCCTCCCTTCCTTCCTTCAACGTCTTTCTCCTTTTGCTTCATTTATTTTTGCTATACATCCTTTTTAATTAGTATTCTTTGTACACTCTTTCTATCCATTTTGCTCTCTGCCTCTGGTGCTGCATCAATGCCGCCAACATTCAACACTGGAGTCTCATGGAATGGGGAAGCACACTAAAGATAAGCTTAGCAGACTCATCAAACTCTGTTTAAACAAATTGGTTCCTCCAGTATAGGTGGGGGACTATCAAACATGTACTTTGACGTTGGTCCAGCTGCACAGCTCCATATAACTTAGAGACAGCATTTGAGGCATGGAACTAGATTAATGTACAAGCAATGTTTATCTGTCTCTCTTACCTCTTCCTTTTCTCTATAATGCAACACATTGCCTTTATATAGCACCTTAAACGTATTAAAACCTTGTGAAGGTGCTGTACAGAAGTGATATTCGACAACATTTGGTGTCAAGCTAGATAATGAGATGCAAGGACCAGCAACCAAAAGTTTGTTCAAAGAAGTAGATTTTAAAGAGAAGGCAGGGAGGAGGTGTTTCAAGAGGAAATTGAGAAACCTAGGGCCTGGCAGCTGAAAGCCCTGGCTCCAATTGTGAAGCGATTAAAATTTTTGATGCCCATGTGGCCAGAGCTGTTTGAGTGTGGAGATTGCAGAAGCATTATTGGGTTTAAGGTTACTCAGGGAGCAGCAAAATCATACAGGAATTTGAAAATAAGGATGAGAATATTAAAAGCTTTTTTATCAATTTCCCTTATACCCTTGCATTATATTTTACACTTATAAATTATGTTAGATTTCTGTGTTCCAATTTATTGTTATGCTTCCTTGTTTACTTGTTGCACTTCTTTCTTTGTTCCTTCCTATTTTCCTGCTCTCTCCAGCTCTGTCTTTTGTTTCAGTCTCACTCCCATTCTCTATCTGAAACATCAAACAGTGTGTAAATTACTGCAGACACACAGTACTCCCTTGTTTGTGGCAGAAGAGCAGAGCGAGAAACAGTGAGGGGACTGTGCATAGATCTCTCTCAATTCCCAGTGGGAGTGTTGTTTATAGAGCATTATAATTTATAACTGAAGAGAGTGGATTTAATTTCACTGGAGAGGCTCGCCAGCAGGGCGCCGGCCTGCAATCATATGAATCAGCAAGCTGCAAACTCCATTGAATGGAAAGTATTATCGCCAGCCACAAACGGACACTGTTTCTCCTTAACATAGCTCCCAGGGAGCGGGAAGACCTTGTCTCTTTAGGCATTGATTTTATTTATTGTCTCCTGCTATCTGTCTTATCTATTACTTTTTCCTCTATCCTTCCTCATTGCTCTTCATTCTTTCTTCTGTCTTCTCTTTCTGACCCATCTCTCTTTTTCTGAACAGTTTGTAATATTGGCTGTTTAGGCTTTAAGCTTTTACTGTTGCCCAATGCTGCCAAAAATTGCACCCCCTTGCCTGATTGGATACACTGTCAGTGATGTCAGTGTAGATTTCACTGTTGCTGTAGTATGATTGACGTAATCTTCATCTCAACCTCTGCTCAGCACTTTTGCCTCTCACAGGGGTTTCTGCAAATTAATAAGTCACTGACACATTTAAAATATTAACTTTTCCATATTTTAATTGAAATCAAATGAAGTTTACATGGCTATAGTATTCTGCTCTATAAAATTAGAGTGCATTGAACAAAAGCTCCTCCTGCATGCCTTCCCTGGAAGGTATTTTAACAGTCAATCATGTTACAGTCCTTGTAGGAACATATCATGAATATTGTATTACTTGGTCAAAACTAAACATTGAAACATAGAAGATAGTGGCAGGAGAAGGCCACTCGGCCCTTTATGCCTGCTCTGCCATGCTTCACAATTACGGCTGATTGTCCAACTCAATACCTAATCCTGATTTCTCCACATAATCTTTGATCCCATTTGCCCCAAGTGCTATATCTAGTCACCTCTTGAATACATTCAACGTTTTGGCAATGAATTCCACAGGCGCACCACTCTTTGGGTGAAGACTTCGTTGTCAATGATTGGAAGAGAGGAAGTAAAACTAAAAGATTTAAAGAGGTACTAAAAGCAAGTTGCATATGTGTCTGCTGCCCAGGACACAAAATGTATTATATCTGAAACAGAATTCATATTTCTCCATACTTATGCTAGTTTTTTTTTAACATACAGAAATTTGTAAGATTCACTATGCACACACAGTCTTAAAATCAACACTACCTGTAATTGTGCCCCTTGTCAACAAATAACTCACCAGAATAAAACCACCACTGCTATATTAATCTGTCACAGTGCCATGCAGCTCCAAAGCATACCTTCACTCTACGACTGTCTCAAGTTTGCTGTCAAATTCTAGTGCTGTTCCATCTATTCTGTGATGACCTCAGCCTTCCCGAAATCTTTAACTTTCATGAACTGTTTATTCCTTCAAGATTTTGGATTAATTTAATTCTGCCATCCTGTGCATAATTTGCAGTTGTCCCTTCAACTGCCTAATCCCTAAATTCTTTAATTCCCTCCCTCAGCCTTTATACCCTCTCTCTCTCTCTTTACACCTTAAAACCTATTTTTTGATCAAAATGTCTTTTTTATTGTTTCAGGGGATGTGGTGTTTCTATCTAAGCCAGCATGTGTTGTTCATCCTTAATTTCCCTTAAAAAGATGGTGGTGAGCCTACGCTGGTTATGCAACCCAGTGTCACACATTCTGATAATACTTCTGGGAAGTATGGCATAGCAAGCTTTTGAGATGCCCACCAGCATTCACTTTGAAGCTCAGTTTCCACCCCAGTCCTGTAACCCATTAATACATTGATGTAAAGTGGGGTTTTTTTGTAGAAAACATGAAGATATTTGAAAATTGCAAAGTACATCCAGTACCCTAAGTGTAACTATTGGCTTGATGGTAGAAGACAGAGGGTGATGGTAGAGGGTTATTTTTCAGTTTGGAGGCCTGTAACCAGCGGTGTGCTACAGGGATCAGTGCTGAGTCCACTGTTATTCATCGTTTATATAAATGATTTGGATGAGAATTTAGGAGGTATGGTTAGTAAGTTTGTGGATGACACCAAGGTTGGTGGTATAGTAGGCAGTGAAGAACGTTATCTGGGAATGCAGCGAGATCTTGATAACTGGGCCAGTGGGATGAGGAATGGCAGATGGAGTTTAATTTACATAAATGCAAGGTGTTGCATTTTGGTGGGTCGAACCAGGGCAGAACTTGCACAGTCAAATGGTAGGACCCTGGGAAGTGTTATAGAACAACAAGAGATCTGCGGGTACAGATTCAGCTCCTTCAAAGTGGAGTCACAGGTAGGCAGGGTAGTGAAGAAGGCTTTCAGCCTCCTAGCTTTCATCGGTTAGAGCATTGAGTATAGGAACTGGAACGTCTTGTTGAAGCTGTACAAGATGTTGGCGAAGCCATATTTGGAGTACTGCATGGAGTTCTGGTCGCCCCACTATAGAAAGGTTATTATTAAACTAGAAAAAGCAGAGAAAAAAAGTTACTAGGATGCTAATAGAAAGTTTGAGTTATAAGGAGAGGTTGGATAGCCTGGGACTTTTGTCCCCGGAGCAAGGAGACTGAAGGGTGACCTTTCAACGGTCTATAAAATCATGAGAGGCATAGATAAGGTAGATAACCAACAGCTTTTCCCCATGGTAGGGAGTCTAAAACTAGAGGGCGTAGGTTTAAGGTGAGAAGGGCAAGATACAAAAAGGTCCAGAGGGCAATTCTTTCACACAGAAGGTGGTGAGAGTCTGGAATGGACTGCCATGGGTCGTGGCAGAAGTAAGTACAATTTCATCATTTAAGAAACATGTGATTGGTTTGTTGCAATATAACCAAAGGAAATTGGAATCTGGGCTTGAAATCATGATTCCTACCAATGCAGTCAATCACAAGCACAATTCTAGGTATGCTGTCATGAGAAGTGAATCAAGGGAGACCAAGCCGGGGTGTATATCTCAGAGTAGGTCCTCCTATTTGCAAATACTTCAGATAGAATGGGAAGATTGCCTCTATGCACTATCTCATAAAGTCATAAAACCATTTACGAAGATGCATGTAAGGAAAGAGTTTCGACCTTCATTACAGATTGTACATGAAGGAAATGCTACCTCAGGAACACATTAGCAGAGACTGTATCAGTTGAATGCAGATATATTGATCTGACTGTGTTTGTGTACAGCTCTGGTCACCTTGCTAGAAAAGGCAATATACAAGTTCTGGAGAACTTGTAAAAAAGAGTGAGGAGAATATTCCAACTCTAAATGAGAAAAGTGTTGAAAGAGCAGTTTCCAAACATGGAGAGAAGGCAATGACTGCAAAATTAAGTATGGCAATGTTAAATGGCTTGAATAGGTTAAATCCTGGATGTTACTACAAAATCAGGCAGGATCTGGAGCCAGAGATTACAACATTCAAACTTGAGATACTGAACAAATTTCACAATACAACAGAATGGTAAATATTGGTATAATTTACCAGTCATACTATTGGATATACAGACCATAGGAGCTAGTAGCCAAATTGTGAATGCTAGAGGTAAGTAGATCAACAGCTTTTCTCATCCTTAACTTTTCTGATGTTCCAATTACTACCAGAGGCTGCCTTCAGTCTGGCCGCTTCACTTTGACAAAAGAAAGCAAGAGAAAGTAATCATCTTCGGCAAATGGGGAAAAACAGGCATCAAAGATTTTGAAGTAAGAGCTAACTATGGGTTGCATTGCATTCATTTCCCTTATTTGACTTGAATTTGGTGTCACTCTGCTCTCTACTCCATCTCAGTTTTATCATAATCTCACAGATAAACAACTTGTGCTTGGATTACTGTTGACCCCTCTCCTTCACTCTATTTCCCTGCTATTTTATCTCCCTTTTTTCCGAAGGCAATTTTCTACAAATAAATCTTAGTTTGTGTGACACCAACCAATTTGACTGTTTCTTCATGTAAGCACTTCAGCATAAATGCAGGGAAGATATTAATCAGTCTGGCAGCTACGCTGTTATTAGTCATTTTTGCACAACAAGACAAAAGATTGCAAGATTGAATCACTAACAAAAATCGAGGGCTGTAAGATTTTTGTTCATGTTGTGATGAAGCTGTTAATAGGATGTGGGAACTGCTGTTTTTCGACATGAATAAAACTAAATGGCTGTTTATTTATATATAGATTTTCTTCCCCTGTTTTTCAATTTATGTCAGTCGCCTGCACATATCATCTCAACGGGAACACGCTATGAAAAAGTCATTCAATAGCCTTAGTTTCAAATACTTTTTGGTAAAATACACCAAGGTGCATTTATTTTGTAAAAGGAAAATACTGTGAATGCTGGAAATCTGAAATAAAAACAAAAAATGGAATCCCTCAGCCCCATTCTTCTTAATTCTCATGAATGGCCATCAACAAGAAAGGCAAACCGTGTCTGTCTTCAACAATGCAGCCTGATTCACTCAGTGTTTTCCGGTATTTTCTACTGCTGTATTATTCTCTCCATACAACTTCTGATGGAGGCTGGACTGAGAGCATAGGTCATAAGAGATCTGACACAATCATGTCTGCAGATGACAAAAGTATGCCTTGGAAAGTGGATAGAATTGGTGTTGAGAGAATGGAGTTTGCGTTGGGGACAGGTAAAATGCCATCAGTTTTCTCAATGCTTAACTGAAGGAAAGTGTGACCCATCCAGATTTATATGTATGATAAACAAGCTGATAACACAGAAGCAGTGGAGGGATCTAGAGATAATAAGTACTGCAGATGCTGGAGAATCCGAGATAACAAGATAACAAGGTGTGGGGCTGGATGAACACAGCAGGCCAAGCAGCATCATAGGAGCAGGAAAGCTTGACGTTTCGGGCCTAGACCCTTCATCAGAAATGGGGGAGGGGAAGAGGGTTCTGAAATAAATAGGGAGAGAGGGGGAGGCGGATAGAAGATGGATAGAGGAGAGGATAGGTAGAGAGGAGGCAGACAAGTCGAAGAGGCGGGGATGGAGCCAGTAAAGGTGAGTGTAGGTGGGGGGGGTAAGGAGGAGATAGGTCAGTCCAGGGAGGATGGACAGGTCCAAAGAGATGCCTACCCTGAAGAAGTTACCCTCCTCCCTCGAGGGATCAAGAGAGTTGGAGAGTAGATATGTTTGTTGTCAGCACGCAACTTGACAATATTTTTGAGTGATATTGCTGAAGGGTGGCATATGTATCCAGAATAGAAAAGGGTCAAAAAAAATCTGTGGGGGCCTCCAGAAGTAATGGTTTCAGTATACCAGAGGAGTGCTTGCCCCTGAGTGAGAAAACTATAGGTTCAAGTTGCATTCCAATTTTTTTTAAAACACATTAATCTTTTAAGCTGAGGTCCTATGTATCTTTCAAGTAGATACACAATTCCACACTGCTTTGCTTTAAGAAACGGAACTTTTGCCAGTAATCTGTATAATATTCAGCCCTCAACTTCTCTCACCAAAAGAGATCAATTGCTCTATTGCCTACTGAATGTCACTTCCAAAGGAACTAATTGGCCATAGTGTGCTTTGGAAATTCCTGAGTAGATGACGGATTGGTCATATTGGTCATTTCCCTCTTGGTCTAAAGGAGCCGGAGTTTGAATTGAACAATGCAATACCCTTGTGTGTTTGTTTATTCTGGCTGAAAGATTGGACAGGAATGTTTCTATATGTCTGATGTTAGCATTGCAGTACGCATCAGTCTCTGACAAAATGTACAATAGCCACATTTAGCACAGAATTCACCAAAAAAAGAAGCAAGAGAAAGACCCAGAGTTTTGATCCTTTCTTGATTTAGCAATGATGTGAGCCTCTTAGTTTGAAGGTTATTCTCAGTCTGCTATCTGGAATACTCCAAGCCTGTGTCTTTCATTCAGGATGTAAGGGGCGAAATTGAGGAACAACATGACTTCTCTGTTGTAGATGAATCATACCTTGAATTTGGTGTGCAAACATTCCATGGTGCTCACAGTTAGTCCTCCAACACATTGGGATAACTTTCAGGTGGCTGCTCAGGTGTAGCTGTTTTCTAATCAACCTGTTCAGAGATGGTATTGGTTCTTGTGGTGCAGTAGTAGTGTCCATACCTCTGAGCCTGGAGGCTGAGTTCATGTCCCACATTTGCTCCAAAAGTGTGTAGGAACACCTTTGAAACGATTGATTAGAAAATTTCAGAGGTGGTATTGGGTTCTGGTGGTGCAGTGGTAGTATCTCTACATCTGGGTCAGAAGAACTGGTTTCAAGTCCTACCTTCTCCAGAGGTATGTTATAACATGTCTGAACAAGTTTGATTAAAAGTATCTCATTCAGTAGAACATATTACTTGGTCTCTTGTGCTGCAGTGGTAGTGTCCCTGCTCTGATCCAGGAGGCCGGTGTTCAAGTACCACAAGTTTCAGATGTGTGTAATCATATCTCTGAATAGGTCAATAAGAAAGTATATCTCAAAACTCCTCTCACCATCCAAGTCAACTGGCACACATAAGGCCTTTCATAGATTATCAGTGATGCAGGAATACAGTGCATGGTTTCTGTTGCACAGTGTTTAGTAGCCCTGCCTCTGATCCAGGAGGCTTGGGTTCAAATCCCACCTTCTCCAGAGATGTGTCATTAATATCTGAGCCAGTTGATTAGAAAATATCTAGAAAGAAGGGTACTGTCTGAGATAGATAGACATCATGGAGGCTGAATTACATCCTGCAAAATCAAAATTTCAGAGATCATCGCAGGCTCTTGTGATAGCAGTGATAGTACTGCTGGGCTCTGGGCTAGGTGACCCAGGTTTAAATCCCACCTACTCCAGAGTGAACAGGCTAATGAGGAAAATATCTTCAGAGATGTTATTACACACCTCTGGAGCAGTTGGAACTTGAATCCGGGCCTCTTGGCTTAGAGATAGAGACACTGCACTGCACCATAAAAGCCATCTAAAAATATTTCTTAATCAAACTGTTTGGATGTGTTATGACACAGCTCAGAAGTGAGTGGGTTGTGAACCTGGGGCTTCAGCAGTAGGATTTCTACCATTGTATCGCAAGACATATCTGCCAAAGATATAATCCGATTTATATCAATAAAACACAAATTTGTTTGGTGACTTGTTTTGGATCAATAGGGTGAATGGGATAGGTGATTCAGTTTGAATCAGTAGGAAGTGAATGGTTGTTGATTCAATTGACATGATGTTAAAGCTGTTTGCAGTTCAATTTGAATCATTACAAAGTAAATTTGATTTGAACAAGGTACACAGAAACTGAACACAATGACCAATTTAATAACCCAATATAAAAGGAGTGTGATTGGTAAGTCAACAAGCAGTAGATAGAATTGATAAGTTTCATTTGGCTTAGTAGATAATGTATGACTAGTAAACTGTTAGAAATGAATAGGAAGTGAACATGGTTAGTGATAGCCTATTGGTTTGGATAAAATGAAAGTAGATATTTTTAATCAACCTGTTCAGGCATGTTATGACACTCCCCTAGAGCAGGTGGGACTTGAACCCAAGCCTCCTGGCTCAGAGATAGGACAACAATCATAGAGTCATATAGCATGGAAACAGACCCTTCAGTTCAACTAGTCCACACCAACCGTGTTCCCAAACTAAACTAGTCCCACATCCCTGTGTTTGGCCCATATCCTTCCAAACCGTTCCTATTCATGTTCTTGTCCAGTTGTAACTGTACCTGCATCAACCACATCCTCTGGAAGTTCATTCCACACATGAACCACTCTCTATCTAAAAATATTGCCCTCGTGTCCTTTTTAAACCTTTCTCCTCTCACCTTAAAAATATGCCCCCCTAATTTTGAACTCCTCCATTCTAAGGAAAAGACTCTTGCTGTTCACCTTATCAATGCCCTTCATGATTTTATAAACCTCTATAAGGTCATGTCTCAACCTTCTACACTCCAATGAAAAAGTCTCAGCCTGACTTTGCAACTCAAACCCTCCATTCCCATTAAAATCCAAGTAAATTTTTTTCTAAGCCTGCTCCAAACGTAGTTCTTTTGGTTTTTATTTAATAATAAATCTTTCTTACAGCAGGGCGTCTAGAACTATACACAGTACTCCAGAAGAGGCCTCACCAATGTCTGTATAAGCTGGACATGATGCCTCAACTCCTATACTCAAAGTCACTCGAGAACCTTCTTTTGAACAGGAAGGGTGCTTGGTTACAGCTGAATGATTTGGGTCATGTGTGGCAGCCTTCCATCTCGTTAGACAATGGTTTGAACTAGTCAGTTGGTGTGGCTGAGGAGCCCCTTTTGCTACAGAGGAAGACAGTGAGCTGAGAAGGTGCTTGATTTGTTTGTCTTTGTTTTCCCTTGTTCTCTTCTCAGTCCACTGAGCTTCCATTTCTTCTTGCCTGTTCCAATGCTCTTCCAAACAGTCAGCCTTCAGAGGTCACAGTCGTCTGCAGCAGATAGTGACACGTGAGAGATAATGTCTTCAATCTTTGCATGTTACTTGTGGGTGTCCTTGTAATGAAGGTATGGAAGCCCAGAAGCCCGAAAGAAAGTCTTTGGGTATAAAGCCATTATCTATCCAACGAAAATAGTCAATCTTGTTGACTTAGTATTGAGCGAATGCTGATGGAGTTAGCATGCTCCAGGAATTCTGAATCACTGATGTTGGCCTCCCAAGAAATTCCAAGGAACAATCAGAAACGATGAAAGTGGAAATTGTGAAGCCTTTTCTTCTCTTGGAAGATGTTGTCTAGATCTCACTACTGTAGAGGAATGCATTGAGAAAATAGACTTCGTAGACTGACAGTCTAGTGTTCTTAATTCCATGCAGTCTCATTCAGCTTGGACATAACAGCAACAGATTTTGTGATGTGTGTCTTAAGTTCAGCATCAAGTGACAGATCACTGGTGAAGGTGAAGGTGAAGGTGAAGGTAGATGTATGAAGCAATCAACCACCTCCACGGTCACATTGTATTGCTGTTAGATGCTATGGCAACATACTAGATCATGGTGGCTCGGTGGTTAGCTCTGCTGTCTCACAATGCCAGGGACCTAGGTTCGATTGCGGCCTCGGACGATTGTCTGTGTGGAGTTTGCACGTTCTCCCCATGTCTACGTGGGTTTCCTCCCACAGTCTAAAGATGTGGAAGTTAAGTGGAATGGCCATTCTAAATTGTCCATAGTGTCCAGGGATGCGCAATCTAGCTGGATTAGCCATGGGAAATGCAGGGTTACAGGGGAAGGGCAGGAGTGTGGGTCTGGGCTGGGTGTTCTTTGGAGAGATGGTGTGAATTCATTGGGCTGAATGGCCTGCTTCCACAGTGTAAGGATTCTATGATATTTGTCTTGCTGCTGCTGATTGCCAAACTAAACTGTTCGTAGGTATGAAAGGTTCTGTTTGTTTGCTGCTGAAGGGGTTCTTCAATTTGGAATGCTAGTGCAACATCATCAGGACAAGGCAGATCTCTGCATACTTTGCACAGCTTTCAATCTCAGGCTAGCAAGACTGAACCAGCTTTTCTCTCAATCCAGGTATTTAAGAAAACAGTCTCTGTAGATGATCTGAAGGCAAAGGACAGCAGCGAAGAAAAGAATTTGCCAAAAAGTGTTGGTGATAAAGTTCTGTTTTACCCAGTGCAGATCAGAAAGGGTCCTAGCGTTGCCCTGTCATAACTGACCTGATTCGTCATATCATTATGGATTTCAGTTCATGTAACAATAATAAATCAAATCAAATGTGCATTCAAATACAGTGCCTTAAGTTTTATTCTTTTATTATAAACTGAGCAGCTTCTATGGGCTTTTCTTCAGCCGCTTAAAATTAATTACTTCTATTCACATGTTTGAGCTGCTTGATGAGATCAATGAAGGCAAAATATTGTTCCAGATCTTCCAATTCAGTGAGAGGCCTTTGACTTTATTTCTTATTGCTGGTTTTATGTTGCACGATTGCTCCATTATTCCAATATAAGTGATATCAGATAGCCAGAATCACACTGACTGGAGCTGTTTGCCCTGCATGTATCCAGATTTTTACACAAATTTACTTAGAGTTATTCATAGCATGGGTAAGAGATGCTCAGGAGGGTAACTCAAATGGAAATCAGTTGAATTATCAAAGCAGTCCAGCACCCAAAGCAACTTTCACCCTCCACACCCAGCAGTGTTCATTCCCCATCCACCAGATAGAGCTGAACCCCTGCTGCCACAGGACAGTGTTCACCTCTTCCTGCGCCCCCTCTCCTGACTCATCTTCTGGAATGTTTACCTCCTGTCTAGAAGAGTCAGCACAGTCAGGGCTTTGGGTATGGACAGTTGAGTATTTTTGTATTTTCATGGATGAAAGGGTGGGAGGAGTGAAAGCTGTCAGGTTGAGGGAGGTGGGGCATCATCAGTGTCAGAGATGAGTGAAAGGGGTGAATGCCGGTAAGGGGACAGAGGAGGGTGATTACTATCCAAGTCAGGGAAAAGGTGTGAACACCATCTGAGTGGAGGAGTGTACTGAACACTTTTGGGGTGCACTGTCCATGAGAAAGGGCCGTACTAGGATTGGTGCTCTTACACACACCGAAACTAGAGAAATAGAGTGGATTTTAAACTAAATAGTGCAGGCAAGGCCCAAATTTGGGACAGTTTGGTGAATAAAAAAGTGGTAAAAAGGCAAACGTAAGAATCAGTGTTCAAAATGTTAAATGGACAATGATAGGAAGGGACAGAAAACACATCTAAGAGCAAATCAGCAGGTAAGATTAGACGTTCCAAAAATCATAAAAGGTCAAAACTTAAGACACTGTATTTGACTGCATGTTTCATTTGATTTATTATTGTCAGATGAACTGAGATACAGTGAAAAGTATTGTGTTGTGTGCTAACCAGACAAATCATACCTTACATAAGTACACCAGGGTAATACAACAGAAAATCATTGCATGTTTTTGGGAGTTTCTCAGATCAGCATGTTATGACACCAAACAGAAAGCAGATTGTACTAGACCAATTTTGACCAATGCAATAGGATTAATTACTGACCTTATAGTGATAGTGTCCTTATGTAGCAATAACCATAATATGATTAAATTTACATACATAGAGAAGTGTGGATGCAAAAGTACTATTTTTAAATTTAAACAAAGGCAGTTATGAGGGCATGAAAGCTGAGCTAATGGAAGAAAACTGACAGATTAGGTTAAGGAATAGGTCAATAGAGACACAGGCCAGACAATTAACAAGTATTCCAGAAAGCGCACAATAGATACATTCGAACAAATTAGAACTTTTCTTAAGGACAGTCTCAACATCCATGGTTAACTAAAAAAGGTCATAGATTGTATTAATGTCAAAGAAGTGATATATAATTTACAAAGATAGATGGCTGGTCAGAACATTAGACAGAATATTTTTAAAAAGCAATGAATTACAAAAGATTAATAAGGAAGAAAAATCAGAGTACGAGAGAAAGTTAGCAAAAAATATAAAAACAAATAGGAAAAGTTTCTTCTGATAGTTAAAAAATAAGTTAAAGTAAGTGTTGGTCCTGAAGATAATGAGTTTGGGGAATTAACAGAGGATAAAGAGATGGTAGACAAATTGAACAAATATTTGCATAGAGAGGATACAACTGTCATCTCAAAAATAGTTGTAAATTAGGTAATGAAGGGGAGGGAGGAGCTCAAGAAAATGACAGTTATCAGGGAATTAGTACTGAGTAAATTGTCGGAACTATAAGTTGATAACTCCTGAGTTCCTGACGTATTTGATCCTAGGGTCTCAAAACAAGTAGCCAGTGAAATAATTGATGCATTGGTTTTAATTTTCCAAAACTCATTGGGTTCGTGGAAGGTAAGATAGATTGGAAAATTGCTAATGTACCTCTTTTATTCAAAAAAGGAGGGAGGCAGAAAGCAAGAAATTAGTTTAACATATGTCATGGGGAAAACATTCAAAGCTTTTATTAAAGATGTTATAACAGGACAATTGTATAAATTGAAGGTAATCAGCTGAGCCAAAATGATTTTGTCAAAAGGAAATCACATTTAAGTAATTTCTTGTAGTTTTTTGAAGAAGTAACTTATGCTGTGGATAAAGGGAAACCAGTGGATGTGTTGCATTTATATTTCTAGATAAGGTGCCACATCAAAGGTTATTGCAGAAAATAAAAGTTAATTGTGTAAGGAGTAACATTTTGGCATGAATAGAAGATTGGCAGGTGATCAGCAAGCAGTAAATGGGTCTTTTTCAGGTTGGCAGGACAACATTAGCGATATGCCACAGCAGTTGGTCAGTGCAGGGCCTCGACTCTTTAGAATTTATATTAATGATTTAGATTAAGGATTCAAAGGTATGGTAGCTAAATTTTTTGATGACACAAAGATAGGTGGGAAAGTGTGTTGTGAAGAGGACATAAGGAGCCTAAAAAGGGATATAGAGAGGTAATGTGAGTGGGCAACAATCTGGCTAATGGAGTATAATGTGGGTAAGTGTGATTTATTTGACAGAAGGGATACAAAAAAAAATCTAAATAGTGAGATGTTGTAGAGCTGTGAATACTGAGCGATCCAGATCCAGTTGTTCTGGTGCATGAATTGCACAAGGTTATTACACAGGTACAGTAAGTAATCAGGAAGGCAGACAGAAGGTTATGTTTTATTGCAAGCGGAATTGAATGCAAGGGTAGAGAGTTATGCTTCAGATATAGAGGGTGAGACCCCATCTGGAGTACTGTGTACAGTACTGGTGACCATACTTACAGAAGGATGTTAAGCATTGGAAGCATCCCACAGAAGATTTCCTCGACAGATACTTGAAATGAATGGATTGTCTTATAAGGAAAGGTGAGAAAGGCTAGGCCTGTATCCTCTGATGTTTAGAAGAGTCAAAGTCAAAGCTGACTTAATTGAAACATCTAGGAGGCTGAGGGGACTTGATCGGTGGACATAGAAAAAAGCTTTCCTCTTTGGGGCTCAAGATCTAGGGTCATATTTTAAAAATAGGGAGACTCTAAATTAAGACAGAGATGAGGAAACTTTTTTTTTCCCCTCACAGTTGAGCGTGTTTGGAATTCGTTTCCCAAATGCCTATGGATACAGAATCTTTAAATATTTTTAAGGCAGAAGTAGATAGATTCTTGATTATCAAGGGGATGCAAGATTATAAGTATGCAGGAATGTAGAGTTGAGGTTAAAATCAGATCATCCATGCTGCTATTGAATGGCAGAGTAGTGTGGAAGGACCAAGTTAGCCTAATCTTGTTTGTACGAGGTTGTGCAGTTGCTCGTTCCATTTAAAACAATATAAGTCTATAAAGTGAGGACAGCCCTTAAGAAGTTTGTCTTCAATTCATCTCAAAAAATGGGGGTATGGCTGTGCTGAATTTGATTCAACAATTTTCGCTTGATACTGCATATCCATGCATCACTATTGCAACTGACATTGGAAAGTACAATGGCTCCATCGTAAACTGGCAAGTGATAATCGAAATTGCAGTCAGCATTGGATAATATCCTCTCTGCCACTGACCAGAATATATGAATCAAAGTTGGTCCTATGTTCACAACATTTCTCTTGCAGCTACCGGATTGAGAAATCACATCAATTGTGGATCTTCCAGTTCTGAAACAACAATCATATTTGGGGCATTTGTGTACAACCAGGATCTACAGTCTGATGAGGGCAACAAGGGCAAATACTTTTCCCATGATGCTGAGCAGGGCAATGCTTCAATAGCTGTTGCAATTAATGCAGTCTCCCTTGTTCTTGAAACATGACGATTTTTGCATCACAGCCATCCACAGCAGAAACAGGGTTGTTTACACAATTGCTGCAAATGCTGATGCAAGGGTGTCAGTTTTCCATGCTCGATGTTTTGGATCAGTAGGAAGTGAATGTGGGTAATGATGGCAAATCAGTTTGGATCAGTAGGAAGTAAACGTGATTCATAGGAGAGAGTCACTGTGATTGGTTGGAAACAGCATTTGATAAACACTGAGATTGTAACACAGTGGAGCCTCAAATACTGTTTCTTGCTTTCCTCATACACCACAGCTTTGATGTCTGCTGGCAGCTGGTGCACATGTTCAATCAGATGTTCACATAACAGAGAGTTAACATGTACAGACTGACAGACTTTGACCCAAAAATGTAACCAAATGACCATATTTCTTCACTTAACATAATGAATTACTTTATCGCTTACATAGCTTTAAGGTAATAGTAAACCTTTGTCTGTAAAGTACAATAATAATGGCAACTGTGGTTTGTTCTTCTAAGAAAATTAAGAAAAATTGGTCCAGTTAAAACAGTTCACATGAAAAGCTTTAAATAGCTCTCAAAGTTCCTTGAACAACATGTAAAATAAGTGAGTTCAAAACTGCACTCAACAATTGTAGAGTTTCTCTAATTTTTAACATTGTATTGTTAAAGTTAGAAATAGTATTAATTGACGTGAAATGTCTGGACTAAAGAACACAGTAATCTTCCTACAAATCATTTCATTTAAAGCCGAATTTTTCAGAATTGGATAAAGAAATTCATAGAAAATGACCCACTTGCCTCGTGGGATTAGGAACTTTCTTTACTTTCTTTAGTTTGGGACTAAAGAGGCCCTTAATTGGTCAATCAATGATGTCATTCCTTTTGGTTACATTGATCCCTGTTAATTGGCGATGATGTCCGGATATTGGCAAAGCATAGAATTAGGATCAGTTGAAATGTGCTCTGTGGTAGAATTGCTCACTGAAAAGTCACTTATGTTAGGTACTAGAGGGTAGCTGGTTTTAATGAGCAGGAAAAACCAAAGATCTATGGATGCTGGAAATCAGAAACAGGAAATTCTGGTCAAGGTCAGCAGCTATGACAGCATCCATGGAGAGAAATCAGAGTTAATGTTTCAGGTCCAGTGACCCTTCTTTAGATCCTTTTTCTGTTCTGAAGAAAGATCACTAGACCTGAAACGTTAACTGATTTCTTTCCATAGATGCTGCCAGACCTGCTAAAATTTTCCAGCATTTTCTATTTTTGTTTCTTATGAGCAGGATTCCAGCAAGTGTTAATGCTGCCAGGAAAGAGAGAGGAAGAAGTGAGTATGGGAGCAGATAGACATTGACACCTTGTTAGTGAGTTTCAAAATTAAAATAAGCCTGTAACCATAGCTGGCAATGCTGTTGCAGATGTGTCCTCATTTTACTGTTGCGGCTTATCAATTTCACTTCTGTCTGTGAACCTGGAAGAATCCATTTGTAACCAAAACAAAAGTGCTGGAAACACTCGACAGGCCAGGGAGCATCTGTGGAGTGAGAAACAAAGTGGTTTTGAATGGCCATGATTAGCAGGAAAGGTGGTGGGAAGGGCAAATGATCAAGTGGGTTGGTACCAAGGAGATACTCGCCTCTTAAAAAATTAAGTTCTAGGTAGCAAGAGCCATCATTGACCTTCCTGACCTGTAACCAATTAAGGCCTTTAATTGATCAATCAATGACCACTTACAGGTCTTGTCCCACCTGGGTTGCAATTATTTCAGCTCCAGGCTGGTGGAGAAAAAAATTCTGGTAAACAAGTGCAGGCAAATTCAGTTTAGTGGGAGGTCCCTCAATCTGCTTTTATTTGTGCACTTTGCGAGACTGAACCTAAAAAAATGGGCTGACACACTCCTCTGTCCTTACTATTGAACAATGCCCCCCTTACCTCTTCCTCTGCTTGTGAACACCCCACCCAGAGGCCCCCTAACCCAAACAGCATTTAAATATCCCACTGCTGATCTTCTGTTTCAAGGTCTAGAGCCATGGTGCCACAGCAACACTCACAGCCCCTGTCAAATTCTGAAACTGCCGGCAGGTAGAACGCGCTAACCTACATTGGTAATCCTGTTAGAAAGCCTGCTGGCAGCCAGTCAGCTGCATATATCGTCTGATGGGCTTTCTGACAAAGTGGGCCACAGGTTACCCTCCACTAAACTTCCTGCTTTTTGATTTGATCTGAACATGGGAAAATTACAGCTTTGTTTCAGATCAGTGAACTTTGTGAAAACTGGAAGGAGTTAGAGATTTAACAATTTATAAACTAGTGCAGATTTCAAACAACCAATTAATTAGCAATAAGAGATAACAAAGTGTGGAGCTGGAGGAACACAGCAGGCCAGGCAGGTGGGAAAGTGACAGGTGAGTGTAGGTAGGAATGGTGGGGATTGGTTAGTGAGGTGGGAGTGACGGATAAGTGGGAGAGAAGATGGACAGGTTGTGTCAGGTCAAGGAGGCGGGGACGGGGAGATTTTGAAACTGGTAAAATGCACATTCAGGCCATCGAGCTGTAGGCTGCCGAGGCGGAATATGAGGTGCTGCTCCTCCAGTTTGCGGCGGTGTCATTGTGATACCGGAGGAAGTTCAGAATGGACATGTCACCCAGGAATGGGAGGGGAGTTAAAATGTTTCGCGACTGGAAGGTGTTGTTGCTTGTCGAGTAACAGTGCAAATGCTCTATGAAGCGGTCTCCGAGTTTTCACTTGGTCTCACCGATGTGGAGGAGGCCACATCGGGAGCAGTGGATGCAGTCGACCAAGTTGACAGATGTATGGGTGAACCCCTGTCTAATGTGGAAGGTTTGTTTTGTGCCTTGAATGGAGGTGAGGGGGGAGGTGTGGGGGGAGGTGTAGGGGCAGGTGTAGCACTTCTTGCGGTTGCAGGGAAAGGTGTTGGGGGCCCACCTATCCGCCACTTCCACCTCACTAACCAATCCCGACTACTGCCTACATGCATTCACCCATCACCATCTCATCTACCTTTCCTAGCCTGACCCCTCCTGTCGCTATTTATTTCTGAGCGCCCCCCTCCCCATTTCTGAAGAAGGGTCCCAACCTGAAATGTCAACTTTCCTGCTCCTCTGATGCTGCCTGGCCTGCTGTGTTTCTCCAGCTCCACTGACTCCAGCATCTGCAGTTCTTGCTATCTAATTGATTAGTAATGTAGGTACTGTTGTAATTCCATAAAAAGTTGTAATACAGAAATAGGTGTTTCAGGCCACCTAGTTTGTGCTGCTGCTGTAGGAAATACATGACTAATGTGTTCACAGCAGCACAATAATGACCAGATATCTACTGAACATTGTTGAAGGATAAATATTGTTCAAATTGCTGTGGAGGAATGTGTTGCTGCTCCTGTGGGGGAAAACTGCCATGGGGTTCTAATTCATCCTGAGAAAGCAGATGTACATCTCATCTGAAAGGCAGTGTTTCAGATCACAAAAAGGTTCTGCAAATATTTCCTATTTTTGGAACACATGGTGTAGCCGCTTTCAAGTAATGTTAAGCTCAAAGTGAATCAAGATGAAATATCTTGAGTTTGTAGTAGAACTCCAAGATCAAAGGATTAGCACCAAATACAGCTCATTTAACCCATCCATGTATATGGATACTGTAGCCCATTTCATCCTATCCAAATATCTACCCGAACCAGAATTTGAGTAATGCTGAAAAGAAGAGGCACGTTGCTGAAGCTTTTCATCATGAAAAATGTATGAATGCTAAGTATCAAACAAACAATCACAATAAATTTACTGTAAGAGAAATAGGTGCTGGTTGGTTGGCATGTAGACTCTAATTGGCTGAGCTTTGCCGTAGCAAGCAAAGGGAAGCAACAGGCTTCCCAAACTCCCAGGTAATATACAAGTGGATCGAGGATCAAGGACTCTTTCTCCTCTAGTATTGATTGTTTTGATCATTTGAAATTTGGCATTTTTGAATTTGTCCTGATGAGCTTTGGAAACATGTCTCACTCTCCAGGAATATCAAACTGGCTGGAGTGTAATTCTAGAAATTTGCTTACTAAGGGGAACATTTCAATTATTCATGTCTTTGCACTATCTTGTCATCAAACAATGACAGAAAATATCACAGGTGGAAGAGGTAAGAACTGCAGAGTTGTATTTGAAATAAAAGGACCATGGGGATGGTGGAAAAATTTTCAGTTCTAAGAAAAACTATTAATAAAGTCCAGGCCAGTTCTCAACTTTATATTTACATTTCAGTGCTAGAGATAGTGTGCATAAGTGGGACAGCATAGCATAACGCAACAAAATGGCAGCCCAGAAACAGTCGACTTATTCAGTATAGCATTCAAGCAGTATTTTTTTCCCCACTTGTTTTAATTCATTTGCTTGTTAAGCTGATGCTGAACCTCCTGAACATATTTTAATAGTATATATGAAGGGGTGCTCATTTATCCAAATGCCTTTTAGCAACCTCTGATGCACACCTGAAGGCTGCAGGAAGATAGGCAGTTTTTCTTATTTACAACCCTGGGGCCCAAGAAACATGTCTCAGCCACTGGGCTATGCACCCTCCAGCAGTGCCAAAGTTGTAACGGTGCCCCTTTCCACCCATAGGCTGCTCATGAAGGGAGCACTGCTGTGCCCACATGCCTAGAATTCAGTTGGGAAGCCACAAGGAATTACCTGGTGGTCTCCAGATATGGTGCCCATCCCTCCTGATGTAAAATTCCAGCATGGGCAAGAATATGCTATTAATTAGCCACTTAATTGGTTTAATTATACTGGAGGTATCCAGTAATTGGTAATGTCCAATGTTGAAAGGAAGAAGTCAGCTCCTGGCACAACACCTCCTGCCACCTGATTACAAGGTCTTTTGCTATCCAGCCCTCCTCCAGTAAAATTCAAGCCATACAGTGACTCCATCAGACCATCTCAAGGTACTGGAGTCCTTTTCAGATCATATTTGAATGCACTAAATTGCTGCTGCACGTCTAGTTAATACAATCACAAAGTTAACATAATACCGAATTAAGATCAAAAATAAAACAGTGTGAAAGCCGGATTGTAACAGCTTCTGGTCAGATTGCACCTGGAATATCACAGCCAGTTCCTTTTACAAAGATTCCAGAGTGTCTTTGAAGCCCTAATGCCAATGTAACAAAGTCATAAGGCCGATGCATAGCTTCAGAGGTCTAACCTATGAGGAGAATCTAGAGAAACTTGGTATATTGACCTTGAAGAGAATTTTCAGGTGTTATCTTATAAATATTTAATTGACAACTAAAGGAAGTGAATAAAAATACTGTGGCAGTAGCAAAAGAAGGCACAGACAGTATTTGAAACAGTTGTCCTCATAAAGTTGGCAAGGTGAAAGTACAAAAACTATTCAGGGAATGATGCGCTGCATTAGCATACCAAGGCTTCTTCAACCACCTTCCAAACCCACGACTTCTACCTAGAACAACAGGGGCAGCAGATGCAATGGGAACACCATCAGCAGCACATTCCCCTCCCACCTGCACACCATCCTGACTTGAAAATATACCAGCATTCCTTAACTGTTGCTAGGTAGAAATTCTGCCTTCCTAATAACATTGCAGGTGTCCCTACGCCCAACGATTGCAATAGTTCAAGAAGTTGGCTCACCACCATCTTCTTCAGAGCAATTAGGAATGGCCATTAAACTCAGATTAGCCAGTAACTCCCATATAAAAAGAGACTGTTGAAGGAGAGCTACAGCTAGAGGGCTTTGGAAAGAAACTTAGAAATTGTGATTAGTCTGGGTTTAAAAAAACTGACAGAATCAGGACTGAGGGACCGCCAGCTGTGCTTTAAGTGGCTTCATGATACGAAGAGGACTGTAAGCCTTTTCTGCATGAATGTGTTTAGATGGACTGTATAATCTTCATGACCATAACTTTCCTGTGATCTTACCCTTTTAAGTACCAGTATGTCCCAGTTTCATTTTTTCATATAGGTTTGCCTCTTGTAGCTCTTCTTTCCTCTTTAGTCTAGTGTTTTTCTATCAAACCATTTGGTGGATTTCTTCATTTTTGTATTTTGTTTGTTTAACACACTGACAAAATTCTGCATTATGTCTAATTGCCTAATTATTACCATAACTGTCTCAAAGGAATATCTCTTGTTAGATGGTGTTCGACATGATGTTGAAGGATTGGGAGATGTGCTTCAGGCCTAGAAACCGATTAGAAAACCTGTATGTGTGTTGTGGTTGAGAGATCAAGGGGGGATGTTGATGAATGTCATAGCAAAGGTTGGCAGCATGGGAGGGTAGTGCTCCGCATCCCAGTCTCTGACTCACTGATCAAGGTTGCTTTCAGTTCATTAACTTTCTGCTAAGCCTCATGCTCAGTGCGAGCCGAGTTCAATTTCAGGCCTATCAGTGCAATCTGGTTGCATTCCCACACACTTTTACTGCTTTGCTATCTTTGAACATTTCATGCACAAATATTTTACCATTTAACCCTTTGAATGGTATAATTTGAAATAACTGAAGTTTATTGTTTGATGTACTATATGTACTGAACCAGGCCTGTTACCATTAATGCAAGTACTTGAATGCTTTCCTCTCTCTTCAAAGACCAGGAATAATGAGTTTAGGCTATTAGCATGATGAATCCTGCATGCTACAGAGAAATAACCTGTAGTTTTAGTCTTTTCTACTAAACATTAAAAGTAATCTTCATAGAGCTAATAAATTGGACTTAACATTAAGCTTATGCATTCTTTATTTTACTAAAAAAAAAGTATGTAAGATTTTGTGTATGGAATGAATGAGATTAAGAGGGGAAATGGTCCTCAACCCCTCCCTAGAGCAGTCAGGTGATGTCAGCAGTATCTCATCCTATCCCAACTCCACACATTTCTGGCACCATTTGTAGTAGTTGAAAGTATCTACATAAAATAATCTTATCCCTCCCTTATCCTCTCCTTTTCTTATTTAGTCTCTTTCTTCTTTCTAATTCACCAGGATGGAAAGCAAACCTGGTGCAGACTATTGCAAAAAGCTGGCAGATAGGCAGTAGAAGAAAGTGCTTGTATTTATATAGCACCTTGTCTACCTCAGGACCTTTCAATACTATTGAAGTGTTGCCATTATTGCAATCTGGAAGGTGTGACATTCACGTTGCATGCAGAATGATCTTGTGTATTTTCATGTATTTCCTATCACTTTTTTCACCCTATCTTAACTCCTTGATGGTACTGCCCAGTATCTCATCCAAATAACCATTATTCACACACGAACTGAGGCAGTTAGTTTATCTTCCTTTATATTTGTCTGGGATGTGGGCATTCCAGCATGTTTTTCCCATCCCTAACTGTCATTTTAGAGGGGGTTTAAGAGTCAACCACATTGCTGTAGGTGTGAAGTCACTTTCTACATTGGGTAAAGAATGCTTCCAAGGCAAGGGAGTATACAATGAATGGTAAGTTCCTAGGAAGTACATAGGACAGTGAATCTCAAAAAACAGGTTCTGCAGGTAATTAAGAAGGCAAATGGAATATTGTCCTTTATTGCTAGAGGGATGGAATTTGAAAATAGAGAGGTTATGCTGCAGCTTTGTAGGGTGTTGGTGAGACCACACCTGGAGTACTGTGTACAGTTTTGGTCTCCTTACTTGAGAAAGGATGTATTGGCACTGGAGGGGACGTAGAAGAGATTCACTAGATTGATTCCGGAGTTGAAAGGGTTGGCTTATGAGGAGAGATTGAGTAGACTGGGACAATACTTTCTGGAATTTAGAAGAATGAGGGGGGGGATCTTATAAAAACGTACAAAATTATGAAGGGAATAGATAAGATAGAAGCACTGGCAGGTGAAACTAGAACTAGGGGGCATAGTCTCAAAATAAGGGGGAGCAGATTTAGGACTGAGTTGAAGAAGAACTTCTTCACCCAAAGGGTTGTAAATCTGTGGAATTCCCTGCCCAGTGAACCAGTTTAGGCTACCTCGTTGAATGTTTTTAAGACAAAGATAGATAGATTTTTGAACAGTAAAGGAACTAAGGGTTATGATGAGTGGGTTGGTAAGTGGAACTGAGTCCACAAAAAGATCAGCCATGAACTTATTGAATGGCACAGCAGGATCAACAGGCCAGATGGTCTACTCCTGCTCCTGTTTCTTATGTTCTTATATAGGATTAGAAGGATCTTGTTACGCATGTCCACAGATCCTTGAAGGTAACAGGACAAGTGGTTGAGAGGTGGTTAAGAAGGTAAATGGAATACTTGTCTTTCTTAGTTGAATACAAGGGCGGGGAATTATGATACAGTTAAGACAGTTAGTTAGACCACAGCTGAAGTACTGTATGCAGTTCTGGTTGCACACAATAGGAAGGATCTGATTGCCTTAGAGAGGATGAAGACAAGATTTACCAGGTTGTTGTTTAGCATAACTGAAGCATTTCAGCTATGCAGAGAGACCAGATAGGCTGGGGGCATATTTTCTTAGAGCGGAAAATGCTGAGGGGGACCTGTTTTGAGATATACAAAATTATGAAGGGCAGAGAGATAGTAGGTAGGTAGAATCTTTTCTCCTTGGTAGAGGGACAAGTTATCTTGGGCCATAGATTTAAGCTAGGGAGCAGGAGGTTTGGTGAGGATTTAATGTTTTTTTTCATTCAGAGGATGGGGGTGGTATCTGGAACTCAGTGCCTGAAAGAGTGGTTGAGGTGGGAACCATCGCAACATTTTAGCAGTTATATAGAAGATCACTTGAAGTGCCATAGCATACAACACATGGGCCAAGTGCTGGGAAATTGGACTGGAGTAGATAAGTGTTTGATGATCAATGGGGGTATATGAGCAGAAAGGCCTCTTTCCATGCTGTAAAATTTCATAACTCTAATTTATGACAATTGACTGAACATAATTCCAGACATAGCAAGAAGAGTACAGCACAGGAACAGGTCCTTTGGCCCTCCAAGTCTGTGCTGACACATTTAGCCCTTCCTTACTAAATCTGTCTTCACTTACAGGATCCGTATCCCTCTATTCCCTTCTTATTCATGTATTTGTCCAGAAGCTTCTTGAATGCTGTTATTGTGTCTGCTTCCACCACCTCCTCTGGCAGCGCGTTCCAGGCACTCACCACACTTTGCGTGAAAGACTTGCCTCGCACAGCTCTTTTAAACTTCCTCCCCCACACCTTGAACCTGTGTCCCCTGGAAATTGACCCCTGCACCCTGGGAAAAAAGGTCTGACACTTTCTACTCTATCCATGCCATTCGCAATCTTACAAACTTCTATCAGGTTGCCCCTCAATCTCCTGCATTCCGTGAAAACAAATCCAGTCTATCCAACCTTTCTCCAAAGCTAAGATCTCCCATACTAGGCAACATCATGGTAAACCTTTTCTGTACTCTCTCCGAAGCATCTACGCCCTTCTGATAGTGTGGTGACCAGAACTGTATGCAGTATTCCAAGTGTGGCCTAAGTAAAGTTCTATAAATCTGCAGCATTACTTGTCTATCCTCATACCCAATGTCCCTTCCAGTGAAGGCAAGCATGCCATAGGCCTTTTCTACTACATGTTAATTAAAGTTAAATTCCATCAGCTACAGGGATAGGATCAGTGGTGGGATTTGAATCTGTGCCCTTGGGACATTCGACTTGGACTCTGGATTAGACGTCCAATTACATTACCACTAGGAGATAGTAAGGACTACAGATGCTGGAAGATAAAGTCAATAAACGTGGGGCTGGAAAAGCACAGCAGGTCAGATAGCATCCAAGGAGCAGGAAAGTCAATGCTTTGGGCTTCCCCAGTCCCTTCACAGGACTGGGGAAGGGGAGGCGTCCTCAGAAGTAAATAGAGGGAGGGGGCTGGGGCTGGGGGAAGGTTAAGTGAGATGTTGATAGGTGGGTGCAGGTAACGGGTTATTGTGATTGGTCAGTGGGAAGGGTGGAGTGGATAGGTGAGTAGGAAGATGGACAGGTTGGGGGGGTGCGAAGAGATTTTGAAGCTGGTTATGCAGGCAGGGGGTTATTGTGGTTGGTCATTAGGAAGTGTGGAGCAGACAGGTGAGTCAGAAGATGGACAGGTTGAGGGAGGAGAGATTTTGAAGCTGGTGAAGTTAATATTCAGGCCATTCAGCTGTAAGCTCCCAAGGCAAAAATATCAGGTGTTGTTCCTCCAGTTTATGTTTGGCCTCACTCTGACAGTGGAGGAGGCCAAGTGTGGACATGTCACTGAGGGAGTGGAAGGGGGAGTTAAAGTGAATGACAACTGGAAGATCGGGTTGGTTGGTGCATGCACACCGTAGATGCTTCGCAAAACGGTCTCCGTGTCTGTGTTTGGTCTCCCTGACGTAGAGGAGACCACATTGGGAGCAACGGGTATAGTAGATGAGGTTAGATGAACTGCAGATGAATCTCTGCTGGATTTGGAAGGATTGTTTGGGGCCTTGGACAGAGGTGAGAAATAGGTGTAGCACCTCCTGCAGTTGAAGGGAAAGGTATTGGGTGTGATGAATGGGTTGATGGGAAGTTTGGAGCTGATGAGGGAGTGACGAGTTCACTAATACGGTAGAGAGCGAACTTGAATTCATTCGGCACCTTTTGCACCTTAGGAGGTGTTAAACCGCTTGAAAGCCGAAGTAGCGTTTTGTATTGCACCCACTGCAACTGCAATGTAGAGAATGTGGGAGCAAAATTTGTACACAGCACTGAGATAAATCACCGAAGATCTATTTTTTAATAATACTGATTGAGGGATAACTGTTGACCAGACACCAGGGCACATAGCCCACACATCCAGCCCAACGCCTTGTTATCTCGGATTCTCCAGCATCTGCAGTACCTTTTATCTCTGTTTCAAATTGCGTTGCATTTACATCCATTGGGAAGGATTTCTGTTTAACTTCTCTTCTGAAGAACATCATCTCTGACAATGTAGCAGTCCCTCAACACCATACTTGAATGTCAATCTACTATTATGTGCTTAAACAGTTGGAAGAGGAATTTGAACCCACAACCTTCTGAGTCAGAACATTGCTGCATCGAGCCAGATTAGACTTTCTTTGTTCTCTGATTCTTCAGTGAAATCTCCTAGTCTGTGTGTTTGGGCTGTTAATTTTCTCAACCAACTCGCACAAAACAACCAGATAATCATGTGTCAGGATATTTGTCACTGTGAGAAGGATAAAATGTAAAACAACAAAATATTTTTTAAAAATGTTTCAATTGTCAATAGTTCCGTGTTTTAAAGATGGGATTTTAGTGCTTCTTATGCTTTTCTCAGCATAGTTATCTGCTTTGCATTGGAATCAATGCGTCGACAACTTAAACACTGGTCTAATGCTGATGCTCAATTTTATACCTCTGCGTCCCTACCTTAATGAATTTCAGGCACAACATGATGCTGAACTCTTCTTCCATTTATTTCACCTCCATGCCAATTTCTTTGGACAAGAGTCCTCTCCCTGTCCCACAGACCCCTTCTCCCACCTCCAACACTCTCCCTCAACCTGTCCTTTTACCTGCACTCAACCTGTTCTTTGAGAATATCATCATGACATTGGTCACCTAAATTTCTGTCCATCCCCTTACCCATTCCAACCTATCTCCCACTAAATTGACTGCACTCGTGCTCTCAGATCCAGCCCTATTAAGCCTGCTGATAAGGGTGGTGCTTTTGTTGTCTGGCAGACTGACCTCTACATTGCAGAGACTGCGTGTCTGCTCTCAGATACCTCCCATCTACCTCTGGACTATGACCCCACCATGGAACATCAAGTTACCATGTCTTCAATGGTCACTAACCTCACTTCATATTTTGATCTCCACCTCACTGCCTCCAAGCTCATAGTCTCCCAATCCCACACAGCTCGCTTCTACCACCTTCCAAAATCCACCAACAGGACTACCCAGGCAGACCCATTGTTTCTGCCTGCTCCTGCCCCACAGAACACACCTCTTCCTACCTCGACTCATTTTTTTTCTCTTCTTGTCCAGTCCCCTCTCACTTCTGTAATTCCTCTGAAGCTTTACATCAGTTTCAGAATTTCCAGTTTGCAGGTTCCAGCCACCACTTCTTTACCATGGACGTGCAATCCCTCTACAGGTCTATCCCCATCAGTATGCTGTCAGGGCTGCTTCTTCCTGGAAAAGAGACCTGAACCATCCCCATCTACCAACACCGTTCCCTGCCTGGCCGAACACATCCTCACTGAACAATTTCTGTTTTTTAACTCCTCTCACTTTCTTCAGATCAAAGGGGTGGCCATGGTTACCCCCATGGGCTCCATACCTGTCTCTTTGTGGGGTACACAGAACATTCCTTGTTCCAAACCTATTCCAGACCCTATCTACAACTGTTTTTCCAGTATTTTTATGATATCATCAGATCGGCTTCCCTCTCTCATCCGGAATTTGAAAATTTATCAATTTTACTTCCAGTTTCCACCTCACTCTCACTTTCACTCGGTCTATCTCATACTCCTCCCTTCCCTTCCTTGACTTCCCTGTTTCTATTTCTGGGGATAGACTGGCCACTAATATCCACTGTAAACCCATTGACTCCCACAGTTACCTGGACTATACATTCTGACACCCTGCTTCCTGTAAAGACTCTATTCCATTCTCCCAGTTCCTTCGTCTCTGTTGCATAAGTTCCAATAATGCCACCTTCAGAAAGCCTCTGAAGTGTCCACCTTCTTCTCAGCTGAGGATTCCCCAGCATCATTGTTGACAGGGCCCTCACCTGTATCCAACCCATCTCCCGCACCTTAGCTCTTGCCCCCTCTCTTCCCTCCCACAACAGCTATAGGGTTTCCCTTGTCTTACCTACCATCCCACCTGCATCCACATCCAGAAAATCATTGGCTGCCATTTCTGCCACCTCCAGTGAGAACTCCTCCCCTCCCCGGCAACTGCAAAAGGTATAGCACTTGCCCTCTATGTCCTTCCTCCTCAGTATCTTATGCCCAAAGTGAAGCAGAGCTGTACCTGCACTTCACTCAATCTAGTCTACTGTATTCACTGCTCACAATGTGGTCTCCTCTACATTGGTAATATGAAGCATAGACTGGATGACCACTTTGCAGAACACCTACATTCTATCAGCAAAAAAAGACCCTGAGCTCCCTGCTGGCTGCCACTTCAATACACCACCATGTTCCCTGGGCAACATCTCTTTCTCAGGCTTGCCCAAGTGCTCCAGCAAAGCACAGTGCAAGCCGGAAGAACAGCACCTCATTTTCTGCTTAGGAACTCTGCAGCCTTTTGGGCTGTATATTGAGTTCAACAATTTTAGGGCTTGACGCACCTTCTCCCCTGTCCCTACCCCAAAACACCAGGCCCTTTTATCACATGGTTTACTATTACAAACAACCCCTTGTTAGCTACTAATAGTCCCCATTAGTAGCTATTCATTCTCCCAGGCTGATCGTTATCAACTCTGTTGTCTGTCCAACTGTTTTCTTCTCTCTTTGGGCTCTATCTCTATCTATGTGAGTTGCTCCTCTGGTGCCAGGGTCCTGGATATCTCTGAGCGGGTACAGGACATCCTGAAATGGGAGGGACAACAGACAGAAGTTATTGTCCATATTGGCACAAATAACATAGGTAGGAAGAAGGAAGAGGTCCTGCAAGGACAATTTAGGGAGTTCAGTAGGGAGCTAAAAGCAGGACTGCCAAGATAGTAATCTCAGGATTACTACCTAGTGAGGCTAGGAAGAGAGACAGCACAGTTGAACATATGGCTACAGGCTGGGGTAGGAGGGAGGGCTTTAGATGTGTGGATTATTGGAATATCTTCTGGGGAAGGTGGGACCTGAACTAGAAGGATGAGTTGTACCTGAATTCGAGGGGCACCGACATCCTGGGCAGTAGGTTTGCTAGAGCTCTTCGGAGGGTTTAAACTAGTGTGGTAACACTAGTGTGTTATCACTAGTGTGATAACAAGGGAAATTGTAAGCTTGGTCAAAACAGAAAAGAAAACATATGATAGGTCTAGGTAGCTACAAACTGACAAAGCCCTTGAGGAGTTGAGAGAAATTAGGAAGGAATGCAAAACAGAATTAGGAAGGCTAAAATGGGCCATGAAATGACTTTAGCAAATAGGTTTGAGGAGAATCCCAAGGCTTTTTATGCACATATTAGAAGAAAGAGGGTAGCAAGGGAAAGAGCAGACTCACTCAAGGACAAAGGAGAGAAGTCATGCGTGGAACCACAGGAAGTGGAAGAGATCCTTAATGAGTACTTTGCATTGGTATTCACCGAGGAGAAGGACATGACTGATGTTGAGGTCAGGGATGAGTGTGTGAATACTCTATAGAGAATGTCAGTATATTGAAGGAGGAAGTTTTGGGTATCCTAAATTGCACTAAGATAGACAAGTCCCCACAGCCAGATGGGATCTTTCCCAGGTTGCTGCGAGAGACAAGAGAGGAAATACCTGGGGTTTGCAGATGACACAATAATTGGTGGAGTTGCGAATAATGCCAACGATTGTGAAAGATACAACAGGATATAGATAGATTGGTGACTTGGGCACAGAAATGGCAAATGGAGTTTAATCCAGACAAAAGCAAAGTAATGCATTTTGGAGGATCAAACTTATGTGTGAATTATACTGCAAATGGCAGAACCCTTAGGAATATTAACATATAGACGGAACTGGGTGTGCAGGTCCACACTGCCCTAACAGTGGCAACACAGGTGTCCAAAGTGATTAAGAAGGCATGTGGCATGCTTGCCTTCAACAGCCGGGAATTGAGTACAACAGTTGGCAAACCATGTTGCAGCTATATAAAACCTTGTTTGGCCGCATTTGGAGTATTGTGTGCAGTTTTGGTCACCACTCTACCAGAAGGACATGGAAACTTTGAAAAGAGTGCGGAAAAGGTTCACCAGAATGTTGCATGGTCTCAAGGACATTGACTATGAGGAAGGGTTAAAAAGACTAGGATTGGTTTCACTGAAAAGACAGTGGCTGAGAGGAGACCTGATAGAGGTCTACAAAATTATGAGAAGCATTGATAGGGTGGATAGTCAGAAACTTTTTCCCAGGGTTGAAGTTTCAATTTCAAGGAGGCACAGGTTCAAGGTGAAAGGGGGAAAGTTTAAGGGAGATGTGCGAGGGAAGTTTTTCACACAGAGAGTGGTAGGAGCCTGGAACTCACTGCCAGAGGAGGTGGTGAAAGCAGGCACATTGGCGACATTTAAGAGGCATTTGAATGGTTCCATGAACAGGGAGGGAATAGAGGAATACGGACTGAATAAAGGCAGAAGATTTTTTTAGTTTAGTTAGGGCATGATGATTTACATAGGCTTGGAGGGCCGAAAGGCCTGTTCCTGTGCTAAACTTCTCTTTTGTTCTTCTTTTGTTCTATCATTTACTCCTTACCCAATCCCCCCACCCTACCTTCTGCATTAAAAACCAACTTTTTCCTGGCTGCCATCAGTTCTGAAGAAGGGTCGCTGGACCTGAAACATTAATTCTGCTTTCTCTCTACAGATGCTGCTAAACCTGCTGAGGTTTTCCAAAAATTTCTGTGTTTGTTTCTGATTTCCAGCATCCACAGTTCTTTCATTGTTTTTAAACATTGGTTTGTCTGGGTAGCTGTGTTTTGGTTTTCTTGATTTTAAATTACAGTATAAGATTTCAAAAATGTGGTATTTGATGAATGAAGTGCATGTGATTCAATTAGAATGTTAACAGAGTTAATAAATACATCTCTGTAATTAGCAAACAAAAGCAGCATTCAAAGATAATTTCACAGAGCTTTCACACCAATTTGTGAGCATCTTTGCCAGCCTTTGCTGAAAAGATGGTTAACGATAGAAACAAGCTTTGGAGAATTCTGTATAATGATATGTCTATGATCTTAATCTTCCTGGGGTAAATTGACAAGCTGTAAATCTGATATCCCCGACAGTGTTTCCTAAACATTGTGTTTCTATATTTTAATTATTTTGTTCTGATCAAGATAAGTTTTCTAGGGAATGGAACATTTTCCATGTAAGTATCATGCAGTGGCAGTGTAGTGTGATGCAGGAAGCTTTCTCAACTGTGTACATAAGGTTTCTCAGTCCTAGCATGGAAAGTTGCACTGATATAATTTTCTGTTTCCTGTGTCAGCCAATTTGTGTCATCTCAGTGACCACAAGACTATAACCATAAAATAGAGGAGCAGAATTAGCCTGTAATGCCATTTGATCATGGCTGATATGTTTCTCAATCCCATTCTGCTGCCTTCTTTCCACAACCCTTGATCCCCTTGCCAATCAAGCACCTATCTATTTCTTTCTTAAATTCACCCAATGACTTTGCCTCCACAGCCCTCTGTGGCAATGAGTTCCACACAGTCACCACTGTCTAGCTGAGAAAATTCCTTCTCATCTCAATTCCAAATGATCACAGCTTCACCCTGAGGCTATGCCCCCAGGTCCCAGTCTCTCCACCTCCACTCAATCCAAGCATTTCAGTATCCTGAAAGTTTCAGTCAAATCCCCCTCATCTTTCTAAACTCCATCGAGTACAGACCCAGAGTCCTCAACCGGTCCTCATATGATAAGCCCTTCAACCCTGGAATCATTCTTGTAAACTTCATTTTCAGCACCAGCATATCTTTCCTTTAACCCAGAGCCCAAAATAGCTCACAATGTTTCATATACAGTCTGACCTGAGCCTTATGCAGCCTCAGCAGTAAATCTCTGCTCTTGTTTTCCAGCCATCTTGAAATGAATGCCAACGTTCCATTTGCCTTCCTAAACACCAGCTGAGCCTGCATGTTAGCTGTAAGAGAATCCTGAACTTGCGCTCCCAAGTCCACAGCAGGC
>JAHRHZ010000066.1:26820978-26843368 GCA_024137785.1 Ginglymostoma cirratum | reverse complement strand
TTCTCCCTGCGACTCCTGAAAAGCATTTCTGATGAAGGGTCTAGGCCTGAAACGTCAAGCTTTCCTGCTCCTATGATGCCGCTTTGCCTGCTGTGTTCATCCAGCCCCACAACTTGTTATCTCGGATTCTCCAGCATCTGCAGTACCTTTTATCTCTGATACAATTTTAACCCCACTGCGAAGCCTCTTCTAAGGATGCCTACCCTGAAGAAGTTACCCTCCTCCCTCCGGACAAACCTCAGGGAATCTCTCTCGCACTGCAACTCTCTCATAATCTCTTCGGCCTTGAAACTGCTCGACCACGTCCTGAAGCAAACCAGGTACTATAGCCACATCACCTTTCTTAGTACCTGCTACGGAACCAGATCATCCCCAATGGACTACAGTCCCCATTCAAGCCTTCCCAATTTGGCCCCAACCGTGACAATATCTACATCCAGAACATTGAGAGCCTCCAGAAGCGCTTCTCCCTGCGACTCCTGAAAAGCATTTCTGATGAAGGGTCTAGGCCTGAAACGTCAAGCTTTCCTGCTCCTATGATGCTGCTTGGCCTGCTGTGTTCATCCAGCCCCACAACTTGTTATCTCGGATTCTCCAGCATCTGCAGTACCTTTTATCTCTGATAGCTATGGGAGTTGCAGTGTTACAGGGTAGTGGGGGTGGGTCTAGGTGGGATGCTGTCTGGAGGGTTAATGTGGACTCAATGGGCCAAATGGCCTGCTTCCACACTGCAGGGATTCTTTGAAGTGAATACTTATGGTCCCAACTCAGAACCCTGTGGAACCTCACTCGTCACTGACTGCTATCCTTGAAAAGAACCATTTCTTCTCTACTCTCTGCCTTCTGCCAATCAGCCAATTCTCTATCTATGCCAGTGCCTTGCCCCTAACACCATGGGCACTTATCTTATTTTGCAGCATCCTCTGCGGCGGTTTGTGAAAGGCCTTTTGGAAATCCAAATAGATCTCTCCTGTGGCTTTCCTTTGTCTAACTTGCTCGCTACCTCACCAAAGAATTCAAATAGATTTGTCAAGCTTGACCTCCCCTTGACAGCGAGGTGCTGACTCCACCCTATTTTACTATGCATTTCCAAGTACTCTGCAATCTCATCCTTCATAATGGACTCTAATATCTTACCTCAACTGAGGTCAGACTAATGGGCCTATAGTTTCCTGTCTTCTGCTTCCCTCCCTTCTTAAGGGAGTGTTACATTAGCTATTTTCCAATCCTCTAGGACCTCCCTGACTCCACTGTTTCCTGAAAGATCATCACCAATCCTTCTACAATCTACTCAGCTATCTCCTTCAGAACTGTGGTGTGTGGTCTATCTGGTCCATGTGATTTATCCACCTTCAGACTTTTCAGCTTCCCCAGCGCCTTCTCCTTAGTGATGAAGTTCCTGCTTGAACTTCCTTCAAGTTCTCCTTGAAGTTCTGGTCTGTAGTTGGTGTCCTCCACTGTGAAAACTGATACAAAGCATCTGTTCTGTTCCTCTGCCATTTCTTTGTTTCCCCTTACAACTTGTCCAGCCTCAGTTTTCAGTGGGCCAGTTTCACTGTTGCTTCTCTCTTACCTTTTAGATATTTTCAAAAAAACTCTTTAAATCTTCGTTTTATATTACCAGCTAGTTTATTCTTATATTTCAACTTCTCCCCTCTTATTGCTTTATTAGTTATCCTCTGCTGGTTTTTAAAGGCTTCCCCACTAATCTTCACCACATCGTATGCCTTTTCTTTAACACTTTTGCTGACACTGACTTCTCTTGTCAGCCACTGTTGCCTCAACCTCCCTTTAATATGTTTCTTCTTCCTTGGGATGAATTTCTGCTGTGCCTTCCAAAATACCCCTAGAAACTCCTGCCATTGCTGCTGCACCATTTTCCCTGCTAGGCTTCCTTTCCAATCAACTCTGGCCAGCTCTTCCGTCATGTCTTTGTAGTTATCTTTACATAATCGTAATACCATTACATCTGATTTCAGCTTCACCCTTTCAGACTGCAGAGTGAATTCTGTCATAATATGATCATTGCCCCCTAAGTTTTCCTTCACATTCAAGTCTGCCTCATTACACATCACTAAATCCAGAATTGCCTGTTCCCAAGGAGAGTCTAGCACAAGCTGCTCCAAAAAACCATCTTGTAGACATTTCCACGAATGCCTTTTCTTGAGGCCTGCTACCAATCTGATTTTCCCAGCCCACCTACATATTGAAGTCCTTCATGATTATTATAATAGTGCCATTCTTACATAAAAACCAAATGAACTACGGATGCTGTAAATCAGGAACAAAAACAAAGTTGCCGGAAAAGCTCAGCAGGTCTGGCAGCATCTGTGGAGGAGAAAACAGAGTTAACATTCCGGGTCCAGTGACTCTTCCTCAGAACTGATGGTGGCTGGGAAAATGTCAGATTATATGCAGAAACGTTAACTCTGTTTTTGTGCCTTTCTTACATGCCTTTTCTGTCTCAATATTTATTTTCTTCTAGAAGGCTACTCCATCATGGTCTTTTTTGATCGGCATTCTGTGTGAAATTTGGGTAGTTATATGCTGTGAACAATCTCCATTTGGAACTGAGATAATAGGTACTGCAGATGCTGGAGAATGTGAGATAACAAGGTGTGGAGCTGGATGAACACAGCAGGCCAAGCAGCATCATGGGAGCAGGAAAGCTTGACGTTTCGGGCCTAGACTCTTCATCAGAAATAGGGGAGGGGAACAGGGTTCTGAAAGAAATAGGGAGAGAGGGGGAGGCGGATAGAGGATGGATAGAGGAGAGGATAGGTGGAGAGGAGACAGACAAGTCAAGAGGCGGGGATGGAGCCAGTAAAGGTGAGTGTAGGTGGGGAGTTAGGGAGGAGATAGGTCAGTCCAGGGAGGACAGACAGGTCAAGGGTGCGGGATGAGGTTGGTGGATAGGAGATGGGGGTGCAGCTTGAGGTGGGAGGTGGGGATAGGTGAGAGGAAGAACAGGTTAGGGAGGCGGGGACGAGCTGGGCTGGTTTTGGGATGTGGTTGGGGGAGGGGAGATTTTGAAGCTTGTGAAATCCACATTGATACCATTGGGCTGCAGGGTTCCCAGGCTGAATATGATTTGCTGTTCCTGCAGCCTTCGGGTGGCATCACTGTGGCATTGCAGGAGGCCCAGGATGGACATGTCGTCTAAGGAGTGGGAGGGGGAGTTGAAATGGTTCGCGACTGGGAGGTGCAGTTGTTTGTTGCGAACTGAGCACAGGTGTTCTGCAAAGTGTCGGAGGATGATGCGTTGGATCTGGAGGTTGGTGGGGTGGTACGTGAGGACGAGGGGGATTCCTTTTTGGTTGTTATTGCGGGGACAGGACGTGAGGGATGAGTTGCAGGAAATGCGGGAGACACGGTCGAGGGCGTTCTCGACCACTGCCGGGGGGAAGTTGCGGTTCTTGAAGAATGAGGACATCTGAGATGTACGGGAGTGGAATGCCTCATCCTGGGAGCAGATGCAGCAGAGGCGAAGGAATTGGGAATAGGGGATGGCATTTTTGCAGGAAGGTGGGTGGGAGGAGGTGTATTCTAGGTAGCTGTGGGAGTCGGTGGGCTTGAAATGAATGTCGGTTTCTCGGTGGTTACCCGAGATGGAGATAGAGAGATCCAGGAAAGAGAGAGAGGTGTTAGAGATGGTCCAGGTGAACTTAAGGTTGGGGTGGAAGGAGTTGGTGAAGTGGATGAACTGTTCAAGCTCCTCGTGGGAGCACGAGTTGGCGCCGATACAGTCATCAATGCAATGGAGGAAGAGGTGGGGTTCAGGGCTGCAGGAACAGCAACTCATATTCAGCCTGGGAACCCTGCAGCCCAATGGCATCAATGTGGATTTCACAAGCTTCAAAATCTCCCCTCCCCCAACCGCATCCCAAAACCAGCCCAGCTCATCTCCGCCTCCCTAACCTGTCCTTCCTCTCACCTATCCCCTCCTCCCACTTCAAGCCCCACCCCCATCTCCTATCTGCTAACATCATCCCGCCCCCTTGACCGGTCCGTCCTCCCTGGACTGACCTATCTCCTCCCTACCCCCCCACCTACACTCACCTTTACTGGCTCCATCCCCGCCTCTTTGACTTGTCTGTCTCCTCTCCACCTATCCCCTCCTCTATCCATCTTCTATCCACCTCCCCCTCTCTCCCTATTTCTTTCAGAACCCTCTTCCCCTCCCCCATTTCTGATGAAGGGTCTAGGCCCGAAATGTCAAGCTTTCCTGCTCCTATGATGCTGCTTGGCCTGCTGTGTTCATCCAGCTCCACACCTTGTTATCTCCGTTTGGAACTGGCTCAGTCTGACTTGTTCTGTTATCCCAGCCAGTTCTTTTAGCTGTTTGATACCTCCAGAATGTTTCTGCGCAGGAACAGTAATTTGTTTATGGTAGCACACAGACGCCTTTTCCCAAAGGCCATTATTGTGAACTGAACTGAAATTTAGCTCTTAACAATAATTGTCTATGGCCTGTGTGTGGCTTTATGCTCTGTGTAGGGGAGATCTTGTGTCCTTTCGGGAAGGAAACTGCCATCCTTACCTGGTCTGGCCTACATATGACTCCAGACCCACAGCAATGTGGTTGACTCTGAACTGCTCTCTGGGCAATTAGGGATGGACAATAAATGCTGTCTCGCCAGTGACGTCCTCATCCCATTAACGAACAAAGGAAAAGAAATTAATGCTAGGCTGTTAATCCTGAGACCTAGCTAATATTCCAGGGTCACAGGTACAAATCCTGCCATGGTAGATGGTGGAATTTGAATTCAATAAAAATCTGTAATTAAGAGTGTAATGATGACCATGAAACCATTGTCAATTGTCAGAAAAATCCATCTGGCTCATTGATCGCCTGGGGAGGAATCTGCCATCCTTACCTGGCCTACGTGTAACACCAGACCCATAACAATGTGGTTGATTCTTAACTATCCTTTGGGATGGGCAATAAATATTGGCCCAGTCAGTGACGTCCTCATCTTGTGAATGAATTTTTAAAATATATTTTTTTATCAGCCTACTCAGATGTGTTATGTGACCCAAGCTTTCTATCCTGGGAAATAATGCATAGCAGAGAGCTGATAAAAAACAGCAGTTGTAGTTTCTGTTTTGTGATCGCAGGATAAATCAACTTTGTTTATATAATTTTGACGTGAAAATTAGACATTCCTTGGTTATAGAACACCCAGTATGTTGTTGAAATGTACAACTAGCTATTCTATTTATGCCTCACATTCTTGATAAATATTTTAGAAAAGATCCTCTTTGATTTAACTCAATTTACTTTAAACGCTTAGAAGATAGACTGTTGACCCAGGGCACCAGCATTCTGCACCAAGGAACGGTAAATGGCATCATAGTCCCACGTGACAGATGCATCTCTGTGTGTAAAAATCTCCAGCAGTGGTCTAGAAGTGCTTTCAGCTTTTAATATGAAGGCCCTAATAATATTTCCACAGCCCTATGCCAGATATTCTAAAATTAGATTGGAGAGACATCCCTTTCATGATATCCTGGGCCGAGGTACTTCCTGGTGTGGCACTTCAGCCACACAAACAATACAGGTCAGTCTTCTATCTAAGCTAAGTTCACTGATTTCACCAAGATGTCAGTTTAAGCAATTTAAACTTGTCCCAACATCAGTGGTATAGGAAGACAAGAAATCGGCTAAGGTTTTTGCTTTTCAACACTGCACAATAGTTTCTGTAAAAGGTGTGGGCATTCAGTTGCTCATGGATGTTATGCATTTCTCACATAAATAGCCTATCAAAACTCAGTAGCCACTTCAAGAATGACCATTTGAATGAGGTACCAAAACTTAGCTAGCAAATAAATCCCAATATAAGTGAAGCTGTCTTGGACAGGACTGGCAGGAGTTAAGCAAGGAGGAGTTTCAGTATTAGGTAACAGATTTCTGTTTCTTGTAAGATTTTTCACAACTCATGATTCTTAGTTGTGTTCTTTCCAAGAAGCATTAAGTTCAAACCCAGCAGTTCCTTACAGTTCTTGTTCTCTGCTTACGAATAAATTATGAATAATGATATTGACTGAGGTTGATTAGCTTTTCCCTTATTTGTCGTGCATTGAGAAAAGAAGATAGATACACAAAGTGGGAATTAGGCAGTTCTTAACCAGGTACTTAAGTGCCAGCAGCAGTAGCTCGGTAGATATTTCTCACCTGTCAGTCAGAAATTATGAATTCCATTCCCACTCGAGACTTTGGCATAAAATTCTGGGCTGTCACTCTGGTACATTACTGAGCAACTGCCACATAGTTTTGGATCAGATGTCAAACTGAGGCCCAGCTCCTCCCTCAGGTGGATGTAAATGATCCCATGACACTATTTTGAGGAAGAGAAAGGGAATTCTCCCCAGTGCCCTTGATACTTGTTCCTTAATTGACATCACCAATAGAACCATAATCTGGTTGTTACTACATCACTGTTTGAGAATATCTGAAACCAAATTGGCTGCTGTATTTTCTAAATTACAACAATGATAATACTTCAAAAGCATTTCATTGATTCCATTGATTTCATTGATTCCTCTGGGACATCACATTGTTATGAAAGGCTCTATATAAATGTAAGTCTGTTTCTTAGATAAACCAGCTAATTTTATTCTCTTCATCCTAAAATGCCCACGTTTCCTCATGATAGCATCTGGCTTTTTCTTCCCCAAGGCATTCCTTGCTTAAACCTTCTTTTCTGCTATAGGAGCTTGGTTGGCACTAGTCTTTCGATAAATTGCGTCAGCTCTTGTCTCACTGGGCCATTCAGACTGGTCAAAAGCAAAGGTTTTCACCCATTTTGGATATTTCTGACAAAAGGAAGTTGCTTGACCTTTTTTCAACATTCTAAACTCAGTGATTCAACTGTTTGTTGTCAGAAAACTGTCCACGTTTCTTGTTTCAAGAGTCTTGAACCCATTTTGCGTTCATATGGCGAGCAGTCTTAAGAGTAATTGATGCACATGTTTTCTGGAAACCTTAGGTGTGATGCTGAACTAACTATTGTCCCTGGTGATTGTGTAAATATATCTTCACTGCCTGATTCATTAAACTATAAATCTTCTTTGTCTCACTGCTGCTTCAAATGTCTGTAAGGAAATTTATAAATTGATATGAACCCATTTGTGACTGCTTTCAAAATTCTTTTGTGGAAAAATGGTTAACAATCTTGAATTATGACAATAAAGCAATAACAATTGGTTAGGCCTGTTCAAATTCTGTGCTCACGTTGAGTAGGCTTTTATCCAGGGCTGATGGGGTTTAGTAGGGAATTTCAAAAACGCAAATGGTTTTAATACAGTAAATAAACAGAAACTGTTTCCATTAGCAGAGCATTGGTTGGTAACCAAGGTGCTCAAGTTTATGGTAAGAAAGAACCAAGAGCAAGATGAGCTGAAATGTTTATCTACGATGAGTTGCTGTGATCTGGAGTACACTTCCTGAAAGGATGATTGAAGATTCAATAACAATCTCAATAGGGAATTTGATAAATACTTGCAGGAGAATTTACAGGGTTGTAAAGAAAGAATGGTGTAACTGGATAAATTGGATAGTTCTTGCAAAAAGTTGGCAGAGACCTGATGGGCTGAATGGTCTCCTTCTGAACTATACGATTCTGTTTCTGTGACCATCTGTTCCACGTTGTCATTTGTGAAGTGTTATGTGTCAGTCTACTTCAAGGCATTTTGTTTTATTTCTGCTCAGGCCACAAAGCAGCTTCTGTTTCATACTGATGTATTTACTGAGCTATGTTAAAAGGGAACAAATCTAAGCCTAGTTTGAAACTTTGAAGAGTTAAACAAATTTACAAAGATGGTTACATTCAGTGTATCACTATATTGTTAAAATTGAGTTAGATCTAAAAAAACACATACTGGGTACCAGAAAACCTACACGCAAAGCTCTTGGCATGATATCAGGAAAAAGGATTTGTATCTAACTGACAGATTAAAAAGGTATGAGATTGGATAAGTGATTACTTGTGAGAATGTTTTCCAGCTATTGAGGACACTGATCTGCATAGTGTTTGATGTTCGAGCTGATCTGTGGTGCAGGTGTTCATTGACCCCTAAAGGTTTCAGATGAGGAAATGACAAAGGTAGATAATTGAAGAATGTTAAGTAAAGACTTGCATTTCTGTAGCACTCATCATCAAATGTCTGATTGCACTTTATGCAGTGAGCTTAATTTTGAATTACAGCCACCATTCCAAACCAGCAAAATCCCAGTTTTTTAGTGGTGTTGGTTGAGGCAAAAATGTTGGGGAGGACATTGGGAGAAATTCAGTTGGTGTCATGGGACGTTAATGTGTATCAGATCCAGACATGATCTCAGTTTAATCTGTTGGAAAAGATCATTTGAACAAGTCAGTGTTAAAGACAGTCTTGCTATTTAACGCAATTTATGTTGAGGCAACATGATCGATGTGAGGATTTTTAACAATTTCACAATTGCCGGGTCCGTGATATTTCTACATGGGGAAGAGATCATTCACTAATTGTTTCACCTCTCTATTCAGTGGACACAAATTTCAGCTTATCACCTGACTAAGGGCACTGTGATAACTAAGACATTGCCATTTGGAATACAAGTATTGTTTTTCAGAAGCAGCACCCCACCCACTGAGTTATACGATAATAGTTCATGTACCAATTCTGAGGCAGTATAAAAGGGTTTTGTAGTTGGGAGTGCTGAGAGAAATGCAAGGTTTTGGAGTTTCAGACAGGAAATCTAGAAGTTCGTTTTTCTCTGCCTCCCATGGAGATTTCCCATCAGAACACTTTTTCAGCAGATTTCAGCACTCGTGTATCAACTTGAGTGACGGTCGGTGAGGAAGAACTCCAGACCAGAACACAAGAACCAACAGCTCCAACCCTGAAGATCAGGAAAGGGTGTTGGGGAGGAAGGGTTTCTGGTCCCAACCCCATTTTTTTTCAAAGATGGGATAAACGATCCTTGGGAAATATAGAGTGGAGGCCCTACCCTTCCTCCTCACCCACAAGAAGTGATACCTTGGCATTTAGGTTCTTTCTGAAGTTGTGCTTATCTCTTTTCAGCTGCTATACATTTCAAGGTCTGGAAAGCCTATCTGCCCATTGTAAAACCTGCATGGAAGATTAAGTCAAAAACTTGGTGGCCTTATTAAAGTATCTCAAACGCTCAACTATCTCTTGTACTAGCTTGTTAAACCTGAAAGTGGGTGAGATTTTAATATTGAATCCTTAATCTAAGTTGGCTGAGAGAATGCTGCACTGTCAAAGGTGCCATCTTTTGGATAAAACTCTTTGCTGTGGCTCAGACTGCCATCTTAAGACAAGGATTAAACATTGCATCCAATCTGTGAGCCAAGGATAACAGTCTTCAATGACAGTGACATCCATGCTGATGCCAAGATCTTTGTGTACAGGGCAGTCATCTTTCTGACTCTTCTCTGTGTCTACCAAACTTGGATTCTGTATTGAGACCACTTCAAGACCCTTGAGAATTACCATCAGTGCTGTTTGAGATGAATTCTCTGCTAGGAGGACAGGTATGCTAATATCAACATCCTCGAAACAGCTTATAACACCAGCATAGAGGCCATGATCATCGAAACTAACTCGACTGGGATAGACACATGTTTAGGTTGCCTGAGTTCTGACTGCCAGAGCAATCTTCTTCACCAGCTCAAGGAAGGCACTAAATGAGAGAAGGACAAAGGAACGTTTAAAGACTCCCTAAAGGTTTCTCTGAAAAATATGCATCAAAAATGTCAATGCATTCCTCGTTCAGAAGAAACCGAATTGGAGGAACTGAGATAGCAAGGTGTAGAGCTGGATGAACACAGCAGGCCAAGCAGCATCAGAGGAGCAGGACGGCTGACGTTTCAGGCCTAGATCCTTCTTTAGAAATGGGGGAGGGGAAGGGGGTTCTGAAATAAACAGGGAGAGAGGGGGAGGCAGATAGAAGAGGGATAGAGGAGAAGATACATGGAGGGGAGACAGACAAGTCAAAGAGGCGAGGATGGAGCCAGTAAAGGTGAGTGTAGGTGGGGAGTTAGGGAGGAGATAGGTCAGTCCAGGGAGGATGGACAGGTCAAGGGGGCGGGATGAGGTTAGTAGAAAGGAGAAGGGGGTGGGGCTAGAGGTGAGAGGCAGGGATAGGTGGGAGGAAGGACAGGTTAGGGAGGCGGGGACGAGCTGGGCTGGTTTTGGGATGCGGTCGGGGGAGGGGAGATTTTGAAGCTTGTGAAATCCACATTGATACCATTGGGCTGCAGGGTTCCCAAGCAGAATATAAGATGCTGTTCCTGTAACCTTCGGGTGGCATTGTTGTGGCACTGCAGGAGGCCCAGGATGGACATGTCGTCTGAGGAGTGGGAAGGGGAGTTGAAATGGTTTGCGACTGGGAGGTGCAGTTGTTTAGTGCAAACCGAGCGTAGGTGTTCTGCAAAGCAGTCACCAAGCCTCCGCTTGGTTTCCCTGATGTAGAGGAGGCCACAATGGGAACAGCGGATACAGTATACCACATTGGCAGACGTGCAGGTGAACATCTGCTTGATGTGGAAAGTCTTCTTGGGGCCTGGGATGGGGGTGAGGGGGGATGTGTTGCACTTCCTGCGGTTGCAGGGAAAAGTGCCGGTTGTGGTGGGGCTGGAGGGGAGTGTGGAGCGGACAAGGGAGTCCCGGAGAGAGTGGTCCCTCCGGAAAGCAGATAAGAGTGGGGAGGGGAAAATGTCTTTGGTGGTGGGGTCGGATTGCAGATGGCGGAAGTGTCGGAGGATGATGCATGGGATCCAGAGGTTGGTGGGATGGTCCATGAGGACGAGGGGAATTCTGTTTTGGTTGTTATTGCAGGGAGGGGGTGTGAGGGATGAGTTGCGGGAAATGCGGGAGACACGGTCGAGGGCGTTCTCAACCACTGAAGGGGGGATGTTGCGGTCCTTGAAAAACGAGGACATCTGAGATGTTCGGGAGTGGAATGCCTCATCCTGGGAGCAGATGCGGTGGAGGCGACGGAATTGGGAATAGGGGATGGCATTTTTGCAGGAAGGTGGGTAGGAGGAGGTGTATTCTAGGTAGCTGTGGGAGTCGGTGGGCTTAAAATGGATGACGGTTCCTAGGTGGTTTCCAGAGATGGAAACAGAGAGGTCCAGGAAGGAGAGAGAGGTATTAGAGATGGTCCAGGTGAACTTAAGTTTGGGGTGGAAGGTGTTGGTGAAGTGGATGAGCTGTTCGAGCTCCTCGTGGGAGCACGAGTTGGCACCGATACAGTCATCAATGTAATGGAGGAAGAGGTGGGGGATAGGGCCAGTGTAGGTATGGAAGAGGGATTGTTCCACGTAACCTACAAAGCGGCAGGCATAGCTTGGGCCCATACGGGTACCCATGGCCACCCCCTTTGTCTGTAGGAAGTGGGAGGAATTGAAAGAGAAGTTGCTGAGGGTGAGGACGGGTTTGGCAAAGCGGATGAGGGTGTCAGCGGAGGGGGACTGGTCGGGCCTGCGAGACAGGAAGAAGCGGAGGGCCTTTAGGCCATCTGTACGGGGAATGCAGGTGTATAGGGACTGGACGTCCATGGTAAAGATGAGGTGTTGGGAACCGGGGAATTGGAAGTTCTGGAGGAGGTGGAGGGTGTGGGTGGTGTCACGGCCGTAGGTAGGGAGTTCCTGGACCAAGGGGGAGAAGATGAAGTCGAGATAGGTGGAGATAAGTTCAGTGGGGCAGGAGCAGGTGGAGACAATGGGTCGACCAGGGCATTCAGGTTTGTGGATTTTGGGAAGGAGATAGAAGCGGGCAGTGCGGGGTTGGGGAACGATGAGGTTGGAGGCTGTGGGTGGGAGGAACGTCCTTTTATGAAAGTACACAATTCTTCGAGAATACCTGTCGGCAAGAGGAAGAACAGAAAAGGAACAGGAAAAGGAATGCTTAAGATCACAAGCCCAAGGACCACTTCCGCCTCCCAGAAACACCTGCCAAATGTGTGGTTGGAGATGTAGCTGTAAGACCGGTCTCATGAGCCTCGCAAGGATACACAGAACCAAAGACCAGTTACATGAAATTTCCTAGGTGGACAGTAATCCTCGTTGGTGAGTGATTGCTGACAGTGACTATTCACTTCTACTTTTTCATTAAAAATAGCAAACACAGTGAAGCCTACCTGAAAAGGCTGCAGAGAGCACCTGAAATAATTCCCAATGGTCTGCATGAACGGTCGATAACAAGCATGTCAAGTAACAAACTCCTCAACAATAAAGCATAGTCTAGGAATATTTTGTTATCCAATAGATTTAATGATTGAAATATGTAGCATAACTGCATCCGACTAAATAGCTTCCTGCTTGTTCTCATTCAGATTGACATTGGATTTACTGTGTATTTCTCACACTTTCCACTTACTTATTTCCACCAGGGGTCAATGAGTATCAATAAAGCAAAGGAATCTTGTTTAATTTTGTCCTTTGTGACTCAAACACTGAGGGTAATTAAGTGTTGTTTTCAATGGCTTGACTGAGATCAGCTAATTCAGCACTGCCTTGAATACTGAACCTGACACTTGTTTGTCCAGCTACTTCTGGACAAACTCAGTGTTTCTCATCTGCAGTTAACATTATAAGTTGCAATTTTTCAACTGCTCACTGTGTTATTTATCCTTAAGACACCCCTGCTCACAGATTAGACAGCTGTTGTAGTGCAGCTAGCTAGTTGAAGAGTTTGATATTGGCTATAGACACATGGACCTGAAGTATGTTATATGAATGTCTATATTTGCATTATGTCAGAACCATTGTTTCTCTAAAATCATACTGGACCCAATTTGAAACTCTAAAGAGTCTGAAAGGATTTTTTTCAATTATCCTTGTGATCAGCAATCTAAACATTTAAACAGAATTGCATCATGCATAGGCCATAGAACATTTCATAGGGATAAAGTTCAGAAGAATGCTATTCAACCCATCATGCTTGTTTTGGCTCTTTGTGAGAGCAATCTAATTAGCCTCTCTTTTTCAGGTTAGATATAATTGAAAATTTCCTCAGTGCAAGGGCTAGGAATCTAGATTTCTCAAGAAGTCCATCATTGTAAAACAAGGCCCTAAATGTAGGACACTAGTAAAGTTGAAAAGTGGGAAAAGGCATGAAAAATAGCAATTACGTGCTACCAAACATGGGTCTCCAAAAATCTCCACGTTGGAGAAAGGGAAGTATTTATTTTGTAGACTGGAGACAGCTTTCTCAAATTGCCTGTAATATTGCAAAAATAACAAATATCTTGTCTGTCTCTATGAGCAGCACATTGCTCTTCCAACCCAGGTGTCTTCTGATCTTTAGCAGAGTTCTGCATCATTCTATACAGTAAGCTTTCAACATATCTGGTTAAAAAGAACATTCAGTGATTACTGAGAATCAATAGAAATGCAGTTGGATAATGATCTGATGCTGTGTGCAGGCGGGTTATTTACCACACAATGAAATCAATTAGAGCCTCTCCATCAGAGCCAAGAGACAGATTTCTAACCATCCAATCACTTTTCACACATCACCCCATTAGGTTGGTTAATGTTTTCAGATGAGTTATGATGAATGAGGGCCTTTTTATGAATATGCAGAAAGGTCATAACCCCACAACAGTCTCCAGACACTGCTGCCGTTCAGCTAACATTCCTTGCAGTGCTGAAACTCGTTTTCCTGACCCTCACTTGAAATGTGAGGACTTATGAAGTCAAGCACTTGTTTTACACTTGTAGAATGCTTCAAGATAAGCCCAGGAAGTTCCATATTGCACATTTCTCAAATATACATGCTTCAGCTCCTCTCTGGGTAGAATGCCAGGTATTATTGATTATATGACATGGAAAGACTCTAGGGAAATCTCCAGGTCATTCCAGACCCACACCAGAATCACTAAACTAATTGTTTAAGGATTGAGGTTCACTTGCCCCTTGTTGCTTTGTATGATACTGCACAGACACTGACACGATGGGATTCTATTAGGACTCTATTTAACAGAAGGTGCAAAGAATCAGACTTCAAAATTATGGTGTCTGTATGTTAGCCTACTAACTCTTAACTTTTTGGTGTGAAATTCCTTTGAACACTTTTAAAACAAAGGTGTTGTTCGAAGCGGGTTAGCACTTCTATTAAAATATCCTGCAAAGGAATTTTGTTTTAATGTGCGAAGCATTCATTTACTAATACTCACACACAGCCTTTTCAAGGACTCTCTCTTCCTTCACTTCAAAGTTTTCTGCTTTTCAACAAACAACAGTCTGTATTTCCATAGTACCTTTAATGTACTGAAATGTCCCAATGTGCTTCACAGGATCTTTGTGAAACAGCATTTGACACCAAGCCTCATAAGTAGATATTAGGACTGTAACCAAAAACCTGGTCAAAGTTCAGATCAATGAGGAAAGGGAGGTTTCAGCAAAAGATGTGACAATTAATGGTAGATCAGTTAAAATCAGGAATGTGCAAGATGGCAGAATTTGAGGAACAAACGGAAATCTCTGAGGGCTGCCACGCTGCAGGAGATGACGGAGATGGGAAGTGGTGAGGCTCAAGAGGGATTTGAAAACAAGAATGAGAGTTTTTAAATTTCTGCTTTGACTGACCATTGATATTGTGTTTTTAAACTAATTTTTATGCTTAGCGATTTCAGATACGCCAGCAATGAGGAATATAACATTTTACCTTTAATGCAACTAGTACCTGCATTGGACACTTCTAGGTTTCTAAGTTATTTGTTCACGGGTTGTGGGCATTGTTGGCGTAGGCCAGGTTTTATTGCCCATAACTTATTACTCTTGAACTGAGAGGCTTTCTAGGCCATTTTAGAGAGCAGTTAAGAGTCAACCACATTGCTGTGGGTCTGAAATCACGTGTAGCCCAGACCAGGTAAGGACATCAAATTGGAATAATGTCCTAGACATTATCCTAGGATTCTGGAGTACTAGTCTAATGACATTACCATGCCACGGCCTCAGTTTACATTCTAGTTATATAATAAAGCTCTTCCCAACAATGTAGCTTAGTTCTAAGTCTTCAAAGAGAAACATCTACACAATACACACCATGCTCAACCTATTTGAGTGTCTTTGCAGTACATATAAAGTAACACATACCAGCTGACAACAGGACATGCATAACATCTAGACTTGTTGCCCATCTTGTAAAGAAAAATCCAGCCACTGTCTCTTCACCTTCAATGACACCAACACCACTGAAAGTGCTTCCATTAACAACTTGAGTGTCACTTCTAACCAAAGGCTGAAGGGGACCAGTCACATCAGCCCTATGACTACAAGTGTACGTTTAACATTGGCCGTTCGCTGATGAATAGCCACAACTCATGAAAGATTCTCCATCAGCTACAAAGCTGAAGTGTGTGTGATGAAATATCCACCAGCTGTCAGGATGCATATAGCAACAGCAATTCTCTAGGATTTCAACAGAAAACAGTTTGTTTGCTTGGTTTCACTGTCACTGGACACAACATCCTTCTCACATGCCCAGCCACTCCACCCACACCAGTGTTCCCTTGCTGCAGCTAAACAGGTGTGTCTTAAATTTAAATAAGTAACAGGTCAAGGAATTGTGAGTAGTGATTCATATTTACACATTTTCACACTTGCACATTTTCACACCTGACACACTTGTACTGTTCCCTGTAATCTGTCATAATATTTTGACACTCCCTTGATTCTTTCCCTGTTGTATTAGTAGCTCAACAACTCAATTGCATTTACTCTCTTGTTTGGTCATCCTTGTGGAAAATCACTGTAATCTTATTCAGTCTGGGACATTCACAGAAACAAACAGTAATACTGTTTGCTGGGGATGTGTGGATGCGGGGCGTCACATTGCTTGTTGCTTTCTTGAAGTATCTGTAATCGGAATCCACAAACCCATAAAATTTTGAATTGTGCAATGTCTTGCTAAAGAAGTGTTGAAGACACTGTGCCTAAAGGAATGATGATGGTTAATTTTATTGAGAAAACAGACATGAAGACGACAATTGCATTCAGCTGAAAAATAGATGAACATTTTTATTGTACAATTAGAAGAATCATGACATGAATGTCGGTGTTTTACATTGTATTTCTGCAGCATCAAGCCCAAAATAGCCTCCCATGTCACAACCCAGAGATCCAGGTCATTTTCTTGGTATTATAATAAGATTGATTTATAAAGAAATCTTTCTGTTTGTGTTTCCTGAATGCAAATGTTTAGTGCAGCTAAACCAAAGCATGCCAAAAGCTGTTGCAGCAAGTTAATGGAAAATGTTGCATTTTGATTAGAATCTATAGGAACATGTAGAACTATATTTCCTTCCCATACTCCATCACCACAATTTAAAAGTTAACTCATTTCTTTGTGTATGTTTATGCTTCAATCATTTTGATTCTGAACCAGAGCTTGGGACATTAAGCTGTGTTAAGATCTGTTTGCTTTCATCTAAAATAATGTGTACGTGAGTTCTACAATGAGCTGATGCACATAGTTATTTTGTTATGATATGTATAATTCAATCTGTATGCAAAGATGGGGCCTCATCACTAACAGGGCAGATCAGAAATTCAGAGGCACACTGCCAAAATCAGGCACACATTTTCTGATTTGTACCACTGGTGCTGAAACTTATAAGATTGCTGCCAGAAAATTATTCAATTATCTTTGTGTCACTATGCAACAGTACAATTGCTTGCTTTTACGTAGGGCAGATTTAGTAGTAAATGGACTGGGAATGCTGCACAGGTGTTTTTTGACATATAGTTTGATATTGAACCATACAGATACCAGGGCAGCTGACTAGGACTACTACTTGGACAACTTGATCGTAGAGCTAGGTTTTAAGCAGAGATTTAATGGAGGAGAGGAGCAAAGAAGTTGAGAAAGGAAATTCCAGAGCTTAGGGCCTAGGCATCTGAAGACACACTTCCAGTGGCGGAACCATAAAAATCAGGATGTATAAGAGGCCAGAATTAAAGGAGCTCAGATATTGCAGGCCAGGGCAGAGCAGTGTGGTGTATGGTTGAAGGAGGTTACAGAGTGAGGGAGAAGCAGGGCCATGGAGGGATTTGAATGAGAATTTTACAGCCAAGTTGTTGTCAGAATTGGAGTAAATAGGGGTAAATAAGCATAGTGTTGATGCGCCCTTGTGGAACCCTATCCCAGTTGAAATAAGTGTCTACAGGAGATTAGGGGAGACAACCGGATGGGTCAGTGATTTAAATTATAGGGTACAGATTGCAGAGACTATACAGCACAAAAACAAATCATATGACTGAACTAGTCTACACAGTATTTGTGTTCCACTTTAGTCTTCTCCCTTCCTACTTCATACAGCTTTATCAGCATTCCCATTTATTCCTTTCTTCCCCATGCACTTGGCAAGCTTCCTCTGAAGTGCCCTTAATCTGTGTTAGTTGCCTCAACCACTTCATGTAATAGCAGGTTCCAAGTACTAATCATTCTTTAGGTAAGGAGATTTCTCTTAAATTGGTTATTGGTTTTATTAGTTATTCTTTTATTAATAGCCCCTGGTTGCAGTCTGTCCAATGAATAGAAATACTTTTTCCTCTGCTTATCAAATCCCATTTGTAATTTTAAAGTCTTGCATTATTGGGTCACCGCTCAGCCTTCTGTTATTGAAAGATGGTACCTATGAAAACTGAACCCATGTCCGTGCATTATTCGTTATGCTTATGACTACTGGAACCATCTGAGATGCTTTGGGTACATTCACTGCTACCAGTCGTTCTAAATGGTATTAGTTGAAATTTCTGATATCAAGTAAGAAGGGATGCCTGCACAAAGGGAGGTTGATTTTGATTATTTTTTAGATTTATTGGAATTAAATAACTAGAGCTGTAGAGAGGGCCTTAACCTAATTGAGGGGTGGCAGGTTTGGAAGATGGGAAATTTAGGATTGTAAAGTGTGAGGATATGGCAGCATTATAGGGCAGCTATTTGGATAACAATATCCAGAGTGGGCCAGGAAGGGATAGAGTGTGCAAACATAGAAAGAAAAGCAGTAAACAGGGACAAAGAAGGGAAAGAAAATGGTGAAAAGGCAAAATTAATGTGTCTTTACTTGAATGCTAGTGGTATTCAGAACAAAATAAATGAATTAATGGCCCAAAAACCAGTTAACAGGTATGATTTTATAGCTGTTGTTGAGACATTGGTACAAGGACGTCAAAGTCAGGAACTAAATATTCAGGGACAATAAATATAAATTCAGGGATATAAATGGACAGACAAGAAGGAAAAGGTGGTGGAGTAACATTGTTAGTACAGGATGGATTAGGAACGATAGCAAGAAATGTTTTTATATTGGAAGACATAGCGTCCATATGAGTGGAGGTAAGCAGTTAAAAGGGAAGAAAGCACTACTAAGAGTATTCTCTAGGACCTCTAACAGTAGCAATACACTGGGATAGAGAATAAATCAGGAGATAATGAGGGCATGTAACAAAGACAGTAGATTAATCAGGGTTGACTTTAGTCTTCATGTAGACTGGGATAATCAGATTAGCAGAGGAAGCCATGAGGATGAATTCATACAGTCTATTCGTGATGGTTTCCTTGAACAATGTGCTGTGGGTCCAGCCAGGGATCAATCTATTTTGGATCTGGTGATGTATAATGAGACATGCTTAATAAATAATATCAGAGTAAAATATCCCCTGTCAAACATAGAATCATAGAAGATAGGAAGTGGAGTAGGCCATTCAATCTCTCGAGCTTGCTCTGCCATTCATTATGATCATGCTGATCATTGAGCTCAATATCACATCCTTCCCCATATCCCTTGATCCCTTTAGCCATAAGTACTTCATCTACACCCTTTTGAATTTTTGGTCACAACCACTTTCTGTGGTAGTGAATTCCACAGCCTCAGCACTCTCTGGATGAAGGAATTTCTCCTCATCTCAGTCCTAAAAGGTTTATTCTTTATCCTTAAATGATGAGCCCTGGTCTGGATACCCCACCTTCAGGGACATCCTTCCTGCTGTAACCTGTCTAATCCTGTTAGAACTTTATTGGTTTCCATGACATCCCTCCTCATTCTTCTAAACTCCAGTGAATATAATGCTAAGTGACCAATCTCTCCTTAAACATCAGTCTTGCAATTCTAAGGAATCAATTTTGTAAATTTTCACTGCACTCCCTCTAAAGCAGAACATCATTTCACAGATAAGCAGACTGAAAGGGCACACAGTATTCTAGGTGTGGCCTCACCAATGCCCTGTATAATTGCAGCGAGACATCTTTGTTTCTGTACTCAAATCCTCTCACTATAAAGGCCAACATACAGTTTGCCTTCTTTACTGCCTGCTGCACCTATGTGCTTACCTTCAGTGACTGGTGCAAGAGGACACCAAGTTGAACATTCCCTTTCTCAAATTACAGCCATTCAGATAACAATCTGCCTTCCTGTTTGTTCTACTAGTGAGGATGATCTCACATTTGTCTGCATTATACAGCATCTGCTGTGCATTTGCCCTCTCATTCAGCCTGTCCAAATCACATTGTAACATCTCTGAATTCTCCTTACAGCTCACCCTTCAACTCAGCTGTGTGTCATCTGCAAATTAATTTAGAAATCAATTTGAGGATTACTGACTCATACAGTCATACAGCATGGAAACAGATTCTTTAGTCCAACTAGTCCATGCCAACCATGTTCCCAAACTAAACTAGTCCCACCTGCATGCATTTGGTCCATATTTCTCAACCCTTTTCTATTCATGAACTTACCCAAATGTCTTTTAAATGTTGTAATTGTACCTGAATCTACCAATACCTCAGGCAGGCTCGATGGGTGGAATGGCCTCCTTCTACTTCTATTTCTTATGGTATTACATTACATCTTACATTACATGATTGGAACTTGCAAGACATCAGGATAGACTTAAGAGTAAGCATACATTAGCGTTAGCTACTGGACCCGATGCAAGAACAACTAAAATCGATCTTTGGTTAGTTCTTCCCAGGAACAGTTATGTATATCCTATGGTCATGACTTTCTCGGTATATCAGTTAACGCTTTCATGTGCAAACAGTTTTATAGATTATCTATTCTAGGATGTTCATGTCCGCTGAATAGTCATAATAATATTTCAGAGCAGTATCAGTTGAACATTTTCTGTGAAGAATGTGTGCATAATTATGTAAGATTAAAAGATGCCAAAACCTTAGAAGTTTGATTAATATCTCTTTATGTGGATCAGAGTGAAATTTTGTTTGATAACACTGCTGTATACTAGGCCATTTTATTACATTAAGGGCACTTTATAAATGTGAATTGTTGACAAAAAATGTAACCTGTTAATGATTTTTTCCACCTTTATTATGACCATTGCAATGATTAGTTAACAGTAATGTTTTTGTTGTCCTGCAGACTATGTAGTTCCTTGTGCTAACCCAGCACTTGCTTTGTTACTGAACAACCTGAACATGTGTCTGTTCTTTATTTAAACTTACTCTATAAAGTTGATTAACTCTCAACTTTCAGCTGTCCAACTCCCTTACTCCATAGCAGCAGTTTACTGCAGCAATAATGGCATTGAGTCCAGGCTTTGGGACAGAGTGAAATCATTTATTGTTGAGGGGGAGAAGAAATCACAAAGAATCTGCCAACTGCTGGGAGGGCACTTTTGTACCACAGTGTGGCAGGACAAGACCTTGATGTTAGCTATGGTGTCAATCCTGAATTCCTGCTGCAATCTGGTAACTTTTAACTCCAAGGAGTTTCCTTTAATCATAAAATCTACTTTATTTCATGAAACCTATGTCAAAGAAGAGTCTGTTGCAAGAAAGCCACATTTTATTAAATTCCTATTTGTGTATGGAGGATAGAAAGAAGGCATGCAGTAAAATCCAGAAATTTCCTTCTCAGCAATCTTTTAAACTCTAGTTACTCCCTCGTAATTTTGCGCTGAAGAGAATGATATATGCATGGAGTATGAGCCCAGATGGGGGCAGCCCAAAATAATTATAATTTTTAAAACATTTCTGCATTGGCAATGCTAAACACATATTGGCATGCTCCTGGAAATTTTTTGTAAATATTGGCACCCTTGTGGATATACTTTAGAGGGCTTCTTAAAAATATTGAGACATTTATGGAAATTTCATGTAACTATTTTCACATTTTTGAGATTCCCTTAAATATTGGCACACTCCTTGGGATCCCCTGCCGACATTGATGCACCTTTGAGGATTTGCTAAATATTGACAGCTTATTGTTCCGTTATAAATCATGACATTTTTGGGTTCCCTTTTTCTAATTTTCAGTGTTAACGACCCAAAGGAAAGCAGTTCAGTAATTGTACAAAATGATGTTTTAATGAGCAAGTCATAACAGAAGTAATAAGCCACATCAAAACACCATAGATTAGAGATTCCTGGAGGTGTGAATAAAGGCTATCTGACCTGTACAAAGGCTATCTGACCTGTACTGTGCCTATGGAATGCAGTATTTCTAGCCCCAAAATAAACTTGCAATTTACAGCACCACTGGAATCCAGCAAAACATTTTTTTTTGCCATTTAGTAAGAATCAAGTGGGTTATAAATGATCTAACCATGTAAAGAGACTGGATTATTTTACTGATGTTTCCTTTTAAAAATATTTCTGCTGTGCCATTCATATCCCTCTGTGATATCTGAAGCCAATTATTTGAAATACATTGACTGTGCTTATGCTGGTGAACCCAGCAGCAAGATCTCAGTGTAGTATTAGGGAGGTTAATCTGTTGTTCTTTTATTGGTGCTGACTGAAGGAGGGATGAGAAACAGGAGAACTGTTTGATCATTTTCAGGTATCAAACTGACTGTGTAAAATCTGATTTGAACTCAACAGCCCATAACCTGTGCACATGAAAAATTGTGGCAATAGCAAGGGACCAGCAAATGCAGAAATAGTATGTTTGAAGCCAGGGTCTTTAACAACCATCTGAGCTGATACAGTGTGTGCAATCAAAAGTGTGGTGAGTTGTGTGTAAATATACCATTTGTGCAATCAGAGATTATTCAGATACAACATGCATCCAGAATTAACAAGCATGGGGCTGGATGAACACAGCAGGTCAAACAGCATCATAGGAGCAGGAAAACTTGACGTTTCGGGCCTAGACCCTTCATCAGATATGGGGGAGGGGAAGAGGGTTCTGAAATAAATAGGGAGAGAGGGGGAGGCGGATAGAGGAGAGGATAGGTGGAGAGGAGGCAGACAAGTCGAAGAGGCGGGGATGGAGCCAGTAAAGGTGAGTGTAGGTACGGGAGTAGGGAGGAAATAGGTCAGTCCAGGGAGGACGGACAGGTCAAGGGGGCGGGATGATGTTAGTAGATAGGAGATGGGGGTGTGGCTTGAGGTGAGAGGAAAAACAGGTTAGGGA
>JAHRHZ010000066.1:26768239-26820578 GCA_024137785.1 Ginglymostoma cirratum | reverse complement strand
GGACTGACAGGTCAAGGGGGCGGGATGATGTTAGTAGATAGGAGATGGGGGTGTGGCTTGAGGTGAGAGGAAAAACAGGTTAGGGATGTGGAGATGAGCTGTGCTGGTTTTGGGATGTGGTTGGGGGAGGGGAGATTTTGAAGCTTGTGAAATCCACATTGATGCCATTGGGCTGCAGGGTTCCCAGGCTGAATATGATTTGCTGTTCCTGCAGCCTTCGGGTGGCATCACTGTGGCATTGCAGGAGGCCCAGGATGGACATGTCATCTGAGGAATGGGAGGGGGAGTTGAAATGGTTCACGACTAGGAGGTGCAGTTGTCCCCCAACCGCATCCCAAAACCAGCCCAGCTCATCTCCACCTCCCCTCCTCCCACCTCAAGCCACACCCCCATCTCCTATCTACTAACATCATCCCGCCCCCTTGACCTGTCCGTCCTCCCTGGACTGACCTATCTCCTCCCTACCCCCCTACCTACACTCACCTTTACTGGCTCCATCCCCGCCTCTTCGACTTGTCTGCCTCCTCTCCACCTATCCTCTCCTCTATCCATCCTCTATCTGCCTCCCCCTCTCTCCCTATTTATTTCAGAACCCTCTTCCCCTCCCCCATTTCTGATGAAGGGTCTCGGCCCGAAACGTCAAGTTTTCCTGCTCCTATGATGCTGCTTGACCTGCTGTGTTCATCCAGCCCCATGCTTGTTATCTCGGATTCTCCAGCATCTGCAGTACCTTTTATGTCTGATGCATCCAGAATTGTTCTGTATTCTTTGTGGATATGCCATAGAAACATAATAATGGATTATTCATTGCTATTCACATCTACATTCTAAGATGTGATGAGTTATTCACATTCATTTTGCACAGAGATAACTTAGTTTTTGACACTCTGGAAAAGAATGCTGTGAATCTAACAAAATTATTATTTAGAGTCACAGCTTTCCCAGGTATGGGTGATGGCCTAGTGATGTTATCACTATACCATTAATCCAGAAACTCAGCTTATGTTCTGGGGACCTGGGTTCGAATCCCACCAGGATTTTGTTTAAAAAACAAAAATCTGGAATTAAGAATGATCATTGGCGATTGTCAGAAAAACCCATCTGGTTCACTAATGTCCTTCAGTGAAGGAAATCTGCCATCCTCACCTGGTCTGGCCTACATGTGAGTCCAGACCCACAGCAATGTGGTTGACTCTCAATTGCCCTCTGAAATGGCCTAACAAGCCATTCAGTTGTGCCAGTCACTACAAAGTCCCAAAGAAATGAAACCGAACGGATCACCTGGCACCAACCTAGACATCAGAGGAAGCAACAGCAGAGACAGTCCTGTTGACCCTGCAAAGTCCTTCTCACTAACATCTGGGCACTCGTGCCAAAATTGGAAAAGCTGTCTCACAGACTAGTCAAGCAACGACCTGACACAGTCATACTCATAGAATCATACCTTACAGACAATGTTCCAGACACCACCATCACCATCCTGGATATGTCCTGTCTTACCGGCAGGACAGACCCAGCACAGGTGACAGTGTCGTGGTATACTGTCGGGAGGGAATTGCTCTCGGAGTCCTCAACATTGACTTTAGACCCTATGAAGTCTCATGGCTTCAGGTTAAACACGGGCAAGGAAACTGCCTGCTAATTAGCACATACTGTCCTCCCTCAACTGATGAATCCATACTCCTCCATGTTGAACAACACTTGGAAGAAACACTGAGGATGGCAAGGGCACAAAATGTACTCTGGGTGGGGGATTTCAATCCAAATAGCAGTGCTATTGATCAAGCTGGTTGGGTCCGAAAGGACATAGCTGCTAGAATGGGTCTGCAGCAGGTGGTGAGGGAACCAGCCAGAGGGAAAAACATATTTGACCTCATCCTTACCAATCTGCCAGCTGCAGTTGCATCTATCGGTAAGATTGACCACTGCACTGTCCCTGTGGAGATGAAGTCCCACCTTCACAGTGAGAATAACCTCCATCATGTTGTGTGGCACTATCACCGTGACAGACTTCACACAGATCTAGCAACTCAAGACTGGGCATCCACAAGGTGCTGTGGGCCATCAACATAGAACATAGAACATTACAGCGCAGTACAGGCCCTTCGGCCCTCGATGTTGCCCCGACCTGTGAAACTGATCTGAAGCCCATCTAAACTACACTATTCCATTATCATCCATATGTTTATCCAATGATCATTTAAATGCCCTTAAAGTTGGCGAGTCTACTACTGTTGCAGGCAGGGCATTCCATGCCCTTAGTACTCTCTGAGTAAAGAATCTACCTCTGACATCTGTCCTATATCTATTACCCCTCAATTTAAAGCTATGTCCCCTCATGCTAGCCATCACCATCCAAGGAAAAAGGCTCTCACTGTCCACCCTATCTAATCCTCTGATCATCTTGTATGTCTCTGTTAAGTCACCTCTTAACCTTCTTCTCTCCAACGAAAACAGCCTCAAGTCCCTCAGCCTTTCCTCATAAGACCTTCCTTCCATACCAGGCAACATCCTGGTAAATCTCCTCTGCACCCTTTCCAATGCTTCCACATCCTTCCTATAATGCGGCGACCAGAACTGTACGCAATACTCCAAGTGCGGCTGCACCAGGGTTTTGTACAGCTGCAACATGATCTCATGGCTCCGAAACTCAATCCCTCTACCAATAAAACCTAACACACCGTATGCCTTCATAACAACCCTACCAACCTGAGTGGCAACAGCAGCAGAATTTTACTCCAGCACAATCCGTAACCTCATGGCCCAGCATATCCCCACTCAACCATTACCATCAAACCAGGAGATCAACCTTGGTTCAATGGAGAGTGCAGGAGGGTATGCCAGGAGCAGCACCATGCGTACCTGAAGATGAGATGTCAACCTGGTGAAGCCACCAAACAGGACTACTTGCACGCCAAACAGCATAAGCAGCAAGTGATAGACAGAGCTAAGCGATCCCACACCAATGGATCAGATCTAAGCTCTGCAGTCCTGCCACATCCAGTCATGAATGATGGTGGACAATTAAACAAAATTCACTGGAGGAGAAGGTTCCACAAATATCCCCATCCTCAATGATGGAAGAGCACAGCACATCAGTGCAAAAGATAAGGCTGAAACATTCGCAGCAATCTTTAGCCAGGACTGCCAAGTGAATGATCCATCTTGGCCTCCCCCAGTGGTCCCCAGCCTTACAGATATCAGTCTTCAGCAATTCAATTCACTCCATGCGATATCAAGAAACGGTTGGAGCACTAGATACTGCAAAGGCTATGAGCCCTGACAGCATCCGGCAATAGTACTGAAAACTTATACTCCAGAACTTGCCGCTCCCCTAGCCAAGCTGTTCCAGTACAGTTACAACACTGGTATCTACCCGACAATGTGGAAAATTTCCCAAGTATGTACTTTTCATAAAAAGCAGGACAAATCCAACCTGGCCAATTACCGCCCCATCAGTCTACATTCGATCATAAGTATAGTGATGGAAGGTGTCATCAACAGTGCTATCAAGCAGCACCTGCTCAGCAGTTACCTGCTCAGTGATGCCCAGTTTGGGTTCTACTGATGCCAGTCAACTCCTAACATCATTACAGCCTTGGTTCAAACATAGACCAAAGAGCTGAATTCCAGAGGTGAGGTGAGCGTGACAGCCCTTGACATCAAGGCTGCATTTGACTGAGTGTAGCATCAAGGAGCCCAAACAAAACTGGAATCAATGGGTATCAAGGGCAAACTCTTCGATGGTTGGAGTAATACCTGACACGTAGGAAGATGGTCATGGTTGTTGGAGGTCAGTAATCTCAGCACCAGGCTATGACCACCACGAGTAATCTAACCACTGCCCCTTGGCATTCAAAGGCGTTACCATCACTGAATCCCTCACTTTCAACATCCTAGGTGTTATCATTGACCAGAAACTCAATTGGATTCACCACATAACACAGTGGCTACAAGAGCAGGAAGCTACAAGAAGCTAAGAATACTGCAGCAAGTAACTCACCACCTTACTCCTCAAAGCCTGTCTGCCATCTATAAGGCTCAAATAAAGATGGAATCCTCCCCGCTTGCTTGGACGAGTGCAGCTGGAACAACAGTCAAGAAGCTCAACACCATCCAGGACAAAGCAGCCCGTTTGATTGGCACAACATCCACGAGCATTCACTCCCTCGTCCACCGATGCTCAGTGGCAGCAGTGTGTACTATCTACAAGAAACGCTGCAGAAATTCACCAAAGATCCTCAGACCGCACCTTCCAAACTCACAGCCACTTCCATCTAGAAGGACAAGGGCAGCAGATATATGGGAACACCACCGACTTCAAGTTCCCCTCCAAGCCACTCATCATTCTGACTTGAAAATATGTCACCGTTGCTGTGTCAAAATCTTGAAATTCCCTCCTTAGTGGCATTGTGGGTCAACCCACAGCAGGTGGACTGCAACAGTTCAAGAAGGCAGCTCACCACCACCTTCTCAAGGGCAATTTAACAACAGGCAATAAATACTGGCCAGCCAGCTTCGCCCACATCCCATAAATGAATTGAAAAAATATCCTGTTCAAGAGACAGAGTAGGCAACCCACCTCCACTTTTCTGCTACATTCTGTTGCTTGAAAGCAATAATTTATAATTGGCTCTCCATGCTAAATCTGGCTCTGAACCCAAAAGGTTGGTTTTACAATCCTCTCCCTAAGTTACACCACTTCTCTTATTTATCTTTTCTCCTTCAGGAAACAGCTCAAAACCTAACATTTTGACCAGGTTTACAGCACTAACCCATTGATAACCCATGTGAATCACCTTAGGATATTTCACGACATGGAAGATGTTAAATTAATGCAAGTTGATAGAGCACCTGTGGTTTTGTCTTGTAGCATCTCTGGTATGTTTGAGAGCACTTTATAAAATAAAAATGTTGCCAAACTGCAGAAAGAGGAGTGCGTTTAAGGGTGAATTTTGTGAAAGCAACAGTGAAAAGAAAGGTTTCTGCAAATTGAGAAAGAGATCAAGAAATGTTAAGTTTTGAAGAGGACCAAAGGCAGCAGAATCTGAAGGATCACCTATTAATGATGGTAAAGGGTGATTGAGTTTTGCACAGCAGTGTAGTTTTGAATCAAATATATTGTGAGCATGGCAACTCTTTCTTTGTGATAATATGGAATGAAGAGAAGCTGAATCAATAGTAACTTTCAAAAGAGAGATGGATATATATTTGAAGAAGGAATGTTAGCAGAGCTAAATCCAAGAATGTGGGGATGAGACTAATTGGATAGCTCCTTCAAGGAGCTGATACGGAGCAGAGCAACTGTTGGGTTACTGCACGTAAGGGCTGGATTTTGCCAACGCCTTCGGCACCCAAATGGCCACCAAACAGGTGTCTCAATCGCACACTTACTGGCAGTGAAACTGACAACACAATCTTGCCCACCTCTGTTCTTGCAAGTAGGCTGTCAACACTGCCACCCCAATCAGCAGCTTAGGAGTCTCAGCAACCCCACTGAAAGAGGTGCCACTCCTGAGGCAAGTCAGGAACACTGAGAATGCTCAACACAGAGCCGCACTTTGAGTCCTGTGTTTGAACTTGAAATGATCACAGAAAAACTATTATGCTTCTTCAAGTGAGGTGAGCCCCTTCTGAGTGCATCATTTGGGCCTCACTTTGGAACATAAAGCCACTGACATAAAGATGACAGCCTCCACCCTCACCAAGGCATACCCCTGAAGGCAAAAGGTTGGCATAGCTTCAACATTGAAACTTTAGGGTCTGTAATTAGCTTAATTGGCTTCTTGGTTCCATGCTGTGGGCAACCATTCCCAAACCCCACCAACAAGTGAGCAATCCCTGGCTGTGGGAATACATGGGAGAGCTGTCCCAGTGCATCTTCATCTAAATCCCTGGCCCCCATCATCAGGGGTGTGGCAAAATTCAACCCTAACTTACAGCAAAATGCCATTTGCCAGAGGAAATAATTAGTCACAATTGAAGCTCCTCTTGCTATCTATCTATCCCCAACTGCAAAGAGCATATGTGAACTTGAGAATAGGATCTGTAATATTGTACAGTTGAACAGCGTGCAGAGGCTCTATGCTCACACATCAAAAATTATCGTTTGCATAAGGTTGTGGCATCAGTGCCTTTGAAATTATACCACAGCCAAGAGTGAATAGCTTCAGGGGAGGAGGGATAAGGGGATAAACCAAAAACAAAATGCTCCAAACATGCATCAGATAGCAGCAAAATGTCTGTTCTTTATAATTCTATGAGTGTGGATGGTGTACAAGTTCAATTCTTCACTTGAAAGTGACATAACAAACTGACACAGAGGACCTTTAATGACATAAATTTTGGGGAGCTTAGGAGTAGTTTCAAGTCGGAAGTCACCTGTTGGCAATTACTGCAAATGATATATGCCAGCTTTAAACGAACTGCCCTCAGCTGAATACTGGTTCATGCATCGGTCAGACAGTCTTCATTTCCTTTTAATTGAGTTAAGATGCCCGAGCAAAAGAGCTAGACCAAGCAGACTGAATCAACTCGCTGAGAGAGATAAATAAGTTATCTGTTTAACTTGCATGACTCTCAACAACAGAAGAAAAAACTTTGACCAGAAGGTGGAAACAAATCATTCATCTGCTTAGAGGCTCTTAAATCAATCATAAAGAGTAAAGATAATTGTGATGTATGGATACAAGATTCTCTTGAGTACTGAATGGCAGACTGCAGAATCCTAGTATAAAATGGATAAAATACTTGAGAGTCTGCTAAGGGCGTCATTTGCCAGTGTTCAGACATTGTTCAAAACTAGGGGATGTGCTGGAGTGACTTGTAAATCTATTCTGATCCTACTCTTGGCCTAAGTTTGAATGTAGTTTAAATATCCTACATTATTGAAATTCCTGTGTTTCAAAATTACTTTATTGTTTGTAAAACACTTCATGACATCCTTAATGTTGCAAAATTCACTATGGAAGCGCCTTTTGTGTACTCCTGATGATTTGTTGATGCAGTGTGTGGTGTAATACTGTGTTCGAATGATTAGAATGGTGTCAAGTTCAACCCACAGACCTGTGCTGTGCTATCCCATCATAATAGATGGAAGAAGAAGCAGTGCTGAAGAAGAACAACAGTCAGGACAAATGGACCTGTCAGCATTTCACATATTACTCTTCTTCAGGACTGGATGGCTGACTGCTTCTTTCCTCCAGATGCTGCCTGGCCTGCTGTGTTCTTCCAGCCTCCTGTTTGTCTCCCTTGGATTCCAGCATCTGCAGCTTATTTGTCTCTAGCCAGGACAAAGCAGTCCGCTTTATTGGCACCCTGTCCATCACCTTTAACATTCACGCCCTTCTCTACCAACGTACAGTGGCAGCAGTGTGTACCATCTATAAGGGTGCACTGAAACAACTCTCCAAGGCTCCTCCAATAACATCTTCCAAACCCAAACCCCTAACACCTGGAAGGATAAGGGAAGCAGAAGTTCAGGGAATGCACCACATAGCTCCCCTCTAAATCTCACATTACCCTGGCGTGGAAATTTGTTGCTGCTCCATCACCATCACACGGTCAAAATTCTGAAACTCCACTGCTAACAGGATTGAGAACATATCTACACTCCACCCAACAGTTCAAGGAAGTACCTCACCAGCATATTCTCACGGCCAGTTAGGGATAGGCAATAAATACAGCTCATGAAGACTTTTTTAAAAAAAAAGTTGCACTTCAGCTCAGAACTGTTAGGAAAGAAACATTAGCCAGTGGTGTACTCCAGATCTGCCAGTCTATTGCTCAAAGTGTGTGAATCCATAACATATGTTCATTAAGAAAATACTGCAGCTGTGAGATTCACACTGTGTTTTTTGTACTTGCAGAACAGTGGCCCAGAAAGTCTGCTGGCCAACCATCCTGCCAGTATGCTGGACATCATTGGAGTTTACAGGGTCAGCAAACTGGTTTCTGAGTTTTATGTAATGGCCATCAGTTGCTTGTTGTCTGTAAGTACAGCTCTAGCCAAAAATTACATGCCACCCCACCATCAGAGACTGTTCAATTCACACTACCAAAACCCAGCCATGATTCAAAGCCCACAGTGAGCAACTTGAAACTCTGATTTACCTATCTCGGTTGAATTCTCAACCTTCTGTCCAAGACGTGTGAGCAGTACCCACTGAGCCACAGATGACAACTTAATAACCTGAAAATCAGCCAGCAATTCTGTTACTGTCAACATTTAATCATGTGTTTATCCTGAAGAAGAAAAGAAGTTAAAAGCCACAAACATTAAAAATCTGAAATATGCAGCAGGTCAGACAACATCTGAGACTAAAACATAAGAGGTAAACAATATAGAATCCCTACAGTGTGGATGCAGGCTATTCGACTCATTGAGTTCACACCCAAATCCTATAACCTTACATTTCCCATGGCTAATCCACATAGCCTGCACATCCCCGCACACTCTGCAATTTAGCACATCCAATTCACCTAACCTGCCCACCTTTGGATTGTGGGAGGAAACCCACACAGACACAGGGACAATGCGCAAACTCCGCACAGAAAGTCGCCCAAGGCTGGAATCAGACCTGGGTCCCTGACACAGTGAGGCAGCAGTGCTAACCATTGAGCCACTGTGCCATCCTGGTATCGACCACAGCAAAAACATTAACCTTTTCTTCTTGTCAAAAATTGATCACTTGTTGTGCATTTCTCACAGTTTCAGGTTATATTTCAATCTAAACTGTAATGCTGCTGGTTTATTTTTCACACTAATATTTTTCATAGTATTAAGTTCCAAATATTAGCAAAAGATTCATGAACAATCTGTAATACATTTGCTGATGTAGATGCTGTAAAATTTTATATTCTCATTCCGTATGAAAATAGCTTGACTACTTGCAGAAAAACCATTGTACAGGCAAGGTATTGAGGATGGAAATTTGTACCGTAGGAAGTACTGGTACTGCAAAGGCATTCATTAAAAACAGAACTATTAGAAAAGCATAATAGATCAGTCTGTCCAGGAGTTTCCAATTAGAATATTAACATATTCTTTTCTCTCATACTGATGCTAACTGACCTTTCTTCCAACAGCTTACGCTAATATTTCAGATTTCAAGAATTTATAACTTCTAGCTTTCTTTGTACTAATTATAAGCATCTTTCTGAAAAACGCCTTGAATTTTAGGACTGCTTTCTATGACCACAGGACACCCCAAAGTGCTCAGCAACCAATGAAACATTTTTGAAATATAGTCACTGTTGTAATGTAGGAAACATAGCAGCCAATTTGCATGTAAAAAGCTCCCTCAAACAGCAATGTGATAATAATCAGATTTTTTGTTCACACTTCAGACTAGGATTTTGCATCAGCAATAATTCACATTATGCAAAATCTTTAACTCAGTGTTTCTTTTTTATATTCAACATGGGATGTGAGCATCGCTGGCTAGCCAGCATTTAATGCCCATCCTTCATTGCCCTTAAGAAGATAATTGTGCGCTGCTTTCTTAAGGTACTGCACTCCATATGCCACAGGTTGACCCACAATGCCCTTAGGGAGGGAATTCCAGGATTTTGACCCAGCGCAGTGAAGGAACAGTGAAATATTTCCAAGTCAGGATGGTGAGAAGCTTGGAGGGAAACTTAAAGGTTGTGGTGTTCCTACGTACCTGGTGCCTTTGTCCTTCTCGATGGAAGTGGTCATGTGTTTGGAAGGTGCTATCTAAGAATCTTCGGTGAATTTCTGCTGTGCATCTTTTAGATGGTACACACTGCTACTACTGAGCGTCGGTGGTGGAGGGAGTGGATGCTTGTGGATCAAGTGGGCTGCTTTGTCCTGGATGATGTCAAGCTTCTTGACTGTTGTTGGAGCTAGCATCCATCCAGGCAAGTGTGGAGTATTTCGTCACACTCCTGAGTTATGGATTGTAGATGGTGGACAGGCTTTGGGGAATCAGCATGTGAGTTACTCGCTGCAGTATTCCTAGGCTCAAACCTGTTCTGTAACCACTGTGTTTTGTGATGGGTCCAGTTGAGTTTCTGATCAAAGTTAACCCCAAGGATGTCGGTAGTGGGTTATTCAGTGATGGAAACACCATTGAATGTCAAAGAGTAGTGATTAGATAGTCTCTTGTTGGAGATGGTCATTGCCTAGCATTTATGTGGCAAGAATGTTACTGGTCACTTGTTAGGCCAAGACTGGATATCATCTAGATCTTTTTGCATGTGGCTAATTTGAGCAGTCGCAAATGGCGCCTAACATTGTGCAATCATTGACAAACATCCTCACTTCTGACCTTATGATGGAAGGAAGGTCATTGATGAAACAGCTGAAGTTGTTTGGGCCTAGGCTTCCTAAAAAATTTTCCTACTGTGACCCCATTTTGAGGCTTGAAAACTGTCATGGAGTTAGATAAAGTTCTTAGGGCTAGAGGAATCAAAGGGCATGGGGAGCAAGCGGGAACAGGGTGCTGAGTTGAATGATCAACCATGCTCACACTGAGTGGCAGAGCAGGCTTGAAGTGTCAAATGGCCTGCTGCAGCTCCTATTTTCTGTATTTCTATGTAATGCCTAAATGAGAACCTGAAAGGTGAAGGGACACCCACCAAATCAATGGTGATCCTATGTAAGCTGGGAGCATCTGTTAGTGCAGGATACAAATGTTATAACTCAGTCAGGGCTCCATTTCAGGCATTGCTGCCTTGGAGTCACAAGCTCAAACTTTCAGCACATGGCCCCATTTGGGGTCCTGACGTCCACTTTGGCTAGCCATCTTCTGACCTAATAAAACATCTTAGAGCACTTAGAGAATGATAAGGAAAAATTGATGTGAAGCCACATCAGGAGAAGTTGAGCCAGGTGACCAAAGGAGTCATCAAAGAATAAATTTCAAGGAGCATCTTCAATAAGGAAAGAAGTGCTGAGATTTTGGGGAAAGATTTCCAGATATTAGTGCCTTGGCAGCTGAGACCATTGCTGCCAATAGAGTGATGAAAATTGGGAGTGAATGAAAGATCAGAACTGCAGGATTGCGGAGATCTCAGAAGGTTGTGCAATTGTAGACCGGACAAATAGTCAGCATCTGATCATTTGTCCATGTGATCTTGTCACATATTTCTTGCAGTGAATTATTAATGACAGAAGCAAAGAAAACAGAACTGGCTAAAGAAGTAGCATCCATGTTTAGCTACACAGCAGGGTGAAGGGTGTAGGTTTCTTATTAAAAACAGCATTAAGTGTGAACTTTGTTCACAGATCACACTAGAATCATCAGCAAAATAAATCACCATTGTGACTGATTTATACAGCCAAATTGTAGACTGCTGACAGCAACCTTAGTAGCAACATTGGTGGCTTGCCAAAGGTTAAAGTTCACTTTTTATAAAAGGTTCAGTACCAGTGGAGCCCTTTGCAGTTCACTCCCGTGTTGGGTTTAACATTACTTTATTAGATTTTACCTCTAATGCCTCTAATTGTATTTAAGTTGTATCGTGTAATATCTGAACTTCCTTATTTTTAAATGATGACAGTTTACTACAGATGAAAACAAGTTAGGTATCTGGAAGATGAAGATCAAATACTGGTGCAAGTTATTAGAGGTACAGGCAAGTGAAAGGAAGCTAAATGAGATACAGGTTGTGCAAAATTGTAGTTTAATCCTGGTATTCTACTGTTTTCCCCCACACTCCCAATCCTTCCCATTGCTACCTTACTTTCACCTTTCTGAAAATATTTCACTCTTAGCTGAAAACAGTGTGTACCACTCTTATGTATGCAATCAGTGCTGTTCCCTGGGGAGTGGCTGCTGGTACTGTTGATCTTAGGGTGTAGGGAACATAATATCAAATTTGCAGGTCACACAAATTATGGTTAGTTGTGTGGAGATTTTATGCAGTTTCAGGAAGATGAGGGACAAGCCAAATTAAACTTTGCAGAGAAATGCAAGACAATGCATTTTGGGAGTACTAAATAAAAGAGGAAGCACACAAAATGCTAAATGATGAAAAATATGTTATCAGATATACTGATGTTTAAAAGTGGTAAAGTTGATAAATCTGTACTTTTTATAGAAAAATCAAATGACTCCCCTGGTATTTATAAACAGAAACTTAGAGTACAAAAACCATAGGAATTTTGTGTCGTGTTCTGGGTCGCAGATGTCAAAGGTGCAGATTAGATTTGTGAGGTAATGTTGAAGGTAAGAGGTTTTAGTTATCAGGAGAGACTAGGATTTTTTTTTAAATTGGAACAGAGAGTTTTAAGATCTGATAAAATAATCAGAATTATATAATCTTGAATAAATTCAATCCAAACAAATGCTTCCACTTCTTGGTAAACTATCATTGAAAACCTACAAAATAAAAGCAGGAGTAAACCATAGAGTCCCTTGAATCTGCTCCTCCCTTCAATAAGAGGATGACTCATCTTTACTTTAGATCCACTTCCCTGCCTGATCCCCATATTCCTGCGTTCCCTTAATGTCCAAAATTGTGGCCTTGAACATGCTTGATGACTAAGATTTATAATTCTTTGAGTGAAGAAATGTCTTCTCATCTCAGTACTAATGGCCAGCTGCTTTTCTGAAGCTGCCACCTCTAGGACTTTACAGTCCAGACAAGCGCAAAAAGACTCAGCCTTTAGCCTGTCAAGCCTTTAAAAATGGATGTGAAGCTAGAAAAGCACAGCAGGTCAGACAGCATCTGAGGAGCAGGAAAGTCAGTGTTTCAGGCCGAAACCCTGTGTCAGGACTGGGGAGGGGGATGGGAGCCCAGAAGTAAATAGAGGGAGGTGGGTGGGGTTGAGGGAAGGTAGACGGGATGGTGATAGGTGCATGCAGGTAGGTGGTTATTGTGATTGGTCATTGGGAAGGGTGGAGCGGATCGGTGAATAGGAACATGGACAGGTTAGTTCAGGGAAGCGAGAAGGAAGGGAGGACTGGACATGGGATGAGGCTGGGGGTGGAGGGATTTTGAAGCTGGTGAAGTCAATATTGAGGCCATTGGTCTGTAAGCTCCCAAGGCAAAATATCAGGTATTGCTCCTCTAGTTTACGTTTGGCCTCACTCTGACAGTGGAGGAGGCCAAGGATGGACAAGTCGCCAGGGGAGTCGGTGGGGGGGGGGCGCGGGGGGGGGAATTAAAATAGACAGCAACCTGAAAGCTGGATTGGATGGTACATGCAGAGCGCAAATACTCCATGAACTGGTCCCGGAGTCTGCGTTTAGTCTCCCCGATATAGAGGAGACCGCTTTGGGAGCAACAGATACAATAGATCAGGTTGGATGAAGTGCCGGTGAATATCTGTCAGATCTGGAAGGATTGTTTGGGCTAGAGATTCACCTACACTTCAGGTGAAGTTATGATGAGATATTCAATCAAAGGAGGCATAACAGTCAAGCTCAGTCTTGCTATTATCTGATAGCCACACAGCATGACAGCAAGTTTCACTGGTACCAGCTTGAAGCTAACAACACACAATTGGGTAACTACGTTCGACCTTTCAATAGCATAAGCCACTATCCTCCTTGTACATAGGAGCTGAGCATTTGAAACTTTGTAATGGTGTGCACACGACAGTGAACCTCCAATACTGAATGGAGATTGCAAAGGATGGGTATTGAGGTTCTACTCTCAAGGGACAATGGATTTATTTAGAATAGAAATGTAATGAAAATGCCTTGTGGTTTCAAGTTTCTGAAATACAGTTTTGGTCAGCCTCGCTCAGACCAGCAATCCAATCAAATACTTTGGGCAACTTATCTGCATATTTTATTCATCGTGATTCCATGTTTCTATGGCTTCTCATCACTGACCAGCATAATTATTGGATTTAGCGTTGCCATTCTGCTTTGTTGTCCCTATGTAAATATTCTGTTTGTCTACGATGGTCAGAACCCTGTAACTCAGAGTGATGAAAGAACCTTCATTTATATGAGGATTTTCATGCCTATACAATGTTCAAAAGCAGTTTACAGCCGATAAATTACTTAATAATAAACTGATAAGGATGGACAATTCTGATATAAAAAGAAGAGGAGTCAGTTTGTCTACATCAAGGTTACAGAAATAGCAATTAGATAAATGAGCCAAAAATACTGTTTTTAATGATTGATGGATATATACTGATGTAGAGATAAGGGACTGCTCCTCTCCTCTTGAATTAGTGTTGTGGATTATTTTACAATCAACTGAGAGGGCTGGTGGGGCCTCAGTACAGTGGTTCGGCTAAGAAATGACATCTGTGACAATACATTACTTTCCAAGGTCACTGAGTCCATTGGAGCATTGGCTTCAACTTAGTCAAGCCACTGGAGTAGAACATAAACCTGCAAATTTCTGATTCAGAAACAAAGCTGAGCCAGCACTATAAAGACTTCAACTGAGTCTGTATTCAGTGCCTGACTCAGTGGGCACTGCTGCATGGAGGTAACTGTTCTAGCTGAAAAGTAGTGTTAAAACAGATAGCTATTGAATTGGTCTTCACAGGATATCTTCCAGACGGCAGTTTCTTACGTATCTATCTGATATCTTGCTCTGTGATTCTCATTGAAGCCAGGCAGAATTTTGGTAATATTGGATGGCTCAGACTTGCAGTCGCTTCTATCCTTTCCCATCACCAATTGGTATTGCCATAATTAATAGGCAGTGGCCTGGGTGTATTGCTACTGGACTTGTGACACAAAGACCCAGGGAATGTTTTGGGCATTTAGGTTCACATTCCACCACAGATGCACCTCCATGTTGAACACCACTTAGAGGAAACAGTTAAGTGTGGCAAGGGCATAGAATGTATGCAGGTGTTTCAATGTCCACAACCAAGCGTGGTTTGACTGAGCTGGTTCAGTCCTAAAGGATACGCTGCAAGACTAGGTCTGCAGCACATGTGGAGAGAACCAACAAGAGGGAAATGCATTTTTGATCTCAACCTCACCAATGTGTTTTGACACATGTATCTGCCCATGACATTATGTGATACTGTCACCTTGATAAATGGAATGAACTTCCATTGAAAACAATGTAGCAACTCAAGACTGGGAATCCATGAGGTGCTGTGGGCCTTCAGCAGCAGCAGAATTGCACTCCAAACACAATCTACAACATCATGGCCTTCCATGTTTCCCACTCTAACATTGCCATCAAGCTAGGGGATCAACACTGGTTCAGTGAAGAGTGCAGGACAGCATGCCAGGAGCAGCGCAAGGCATACCTAAAAATGTGGTAACTACAAAACAAGATGACTTGCATGCTAAATGACATAAGCAGCAAGAAATAAATAGGTGATTCCACAATTAATGAATCAGATCTAAGTTCTGAATCATGCCGTATCTAGTTGTGAATGGTCATGGGCAATTAAACTCACTTGAGGAGGAGGCTGCACAAGTATCCCCATCCTCAATAATGCAAAAGCTGAACTCAACACTACAAAAGTTGAATCAGAGATAAAAGGTACTGCAGATGCTGGAGAATCCGAGATAACAAGGCGTGGGGCTGGATGAACACAGCAGGCCAAGCAGCATCATAGGAGCAGGAAAACTTGACGTTTCGGGCCTAGACCCTTCATCAGAAATGGGGGAGGGGAAGAGGGTTCTGAAATAAATAGGGAGAGAGGGGGAGGCGGATAGAGGATGGATAGAGGAGAGGATAGGTGGAGAAAGTTGAGGCTGAAGCAATTACACAGCGAGATTGAAATTGCTGTCCTTGCTGTTATGGATCTGCTGCAAATTGTTTCCCAAGCAGCCAGGCTGTGAGGAAAACATCATCCTATGCCAGTAGGAAAATTAATGTTTTCATTAAAGAGCTAGAGTCTTCTAAAAACCAAAAGAACTGCAGATGCTGTAAATCAGGAACAAAAACAAAGTTGCTGGATAAGCTCAGCAGGTCTGGCAGCATCTGTGAAGGAGAAAACAGAGTTAACGTTTCGGGTCCAGTGACTTCCTCAGAACTGATGGTGGCTGGGAAAATGTCAGATTATATGCAGAAAATAGGGAAGTGGGTGGGGTAGGGAGTAAATGATAGGATAGAGCCCAAAGAGAGAGAAAGACAATTGGACAGACAAAGGAGTTGCTAATGGTCAGGCTGGGAGGGTGAATAGTTGTTAATGGGGACTGTTAGTGACTAACAACAGGGGTGTGTAATCATAGGCTATGTGATAACAAGGCCTGGTGTGTGGGGTAGAGGGCTGGGACATGGGAGAGTTTAGGCCCTAAAATTATTGAACTCAGTATTGAGTCCAGAGGGCTGTAGGGTCCCCAAGCGGAAAATGAGGTGTTGTTCCTCTACATTGGGGAAATGAAGCGTAGACTTGGCGATCGCTTTGCAGAGCATCTACATTCTGCTTACAAAAAAGGACCCTGAACTATCTGTTGCCTGCCACTTTGACCCACCACCCTGCTCTCTGGCCAACATCTCTGTCTCTGGCTTGCTGCAGTGTTCCAGTGAAGCCCAACGCAAGCTGGAGGAACTGTCTTTCTCTCTCTTTGTGCTCTAACCTATCTTTTACTCCCTACCCCACCCACCTCCCTATTTTCTGCATATAAACTGACATTTTTCCAGCCACCATCAGTTCTGAGGAAGGGTCACCGGATCCAAAACGCTAACCCTGTTTTCTCCTTCAAAGATACTGCCAGACCTGCTGAGCTTTTCCAGCATAACAAGCATGGGGCTGGATGAACACAGCAGGTCAAGCAGCATCATAGGAGCAGGAAAACTTGACGTTTCGGGCTTAAACCCTTCATCAGAAAAATGTCAAGTTTTCCTGCTCCTATGATGCTGCTTGACCTGCTGTGTTCATCCAGCCCCATGCTTGTTATCTCGGATTCTCCAGCATCTGCAGTACCTTTTATCTCTGAGCTTTTCCAGCAGCTTTGTTTTTGTTCTAGAGTCTTTTATTTTGCTCGTTATAGACTAGGAACTACTTTGAACTTGTCATCATTAGTAGTTGTCATCTTCACCTTATAAAATGCAGATATAATAACACTTTTGTTTTCTGCTGAAAAGTAGCATTTGGTGTCCAGTTTACTTTTAAACCACTAAAATTGCCTGATTCAAAACCAAGAAGGAGGTGGTTTTGAGTCTCCCCCCACTTAGCTGTCAGAAATAAACACACTCTTATTCTCATTTCTCCAAATGGCTTTCAGCATATCTGAACTATGTTGCATGTGGAGTTGCATTGCTGGTTAAAGAGGAAATTAACACAGCACTGAGGAAGGATGTTAGCTCTGAATCTGTATGGGTAGAGCTGAAAAACTCCAAAGGACAAAAAAAAATTAGAGCTGGTCGTAAATGGACCCTCAAATTGTAGGGGTGATGTTGGGAATGACATTAAGCAGGAAATTAGAGACACATGCGATAAAGGAACATCTGTAATTCTGGGGTGACTTTAATCTGCATGTAGATTGAGCAAATCAGATTACTAACAATACTGTAAAGTGGTTTTCTGGATCAATACATTGGGGAACCAAGTAGAGAACTAGACTAGGTCTTATGTAACTAGAAAGGAATAATTGTCCGACTTGTTGTGGGAGGCCACTTAGGGGTGTGCAATCATAATACAAAAGAATTCTTCATCAATATGGAGAGTGACATAGTTGATTATGCAACTGGGATCCTGAATTTATATAGAGGAAACTAAGATAGTATAAGTCACAAGTTGGCTATGATAGATTGAAGATGTTACTTAAAGGGATGATAAAGGAACGACAATGGCAAATATTCAAAGAGCACATGAGTGAATTGCAACAATTGTTCATTCCTGTCTGGCGCAAAAGTAAAATGGGAAAGATTGCCAAACCATGGCTTACAAGAGACATTAGAGATAATATTAGATCAAAAGAAGAGGCATACAAATTGACCAGGAAAAAAAATTGACCAGATCGGAGGACTGGGAGTATTTTAAAATTCAGCAAAGGGATTTATTAATATAAGTAAAACAGTGTAAGAGATTAAGGCTATGGGAATATAAAAGTTGACTGTAAAAGTTTCTATAGATATTTGAAGCGGAAGAGATTAGGGAAGACAAATGTCCTAGTTTTCACAAAGGAGTACACAAACAACATACCAGAAATGACGGAGAACACCAGGTTTAGTCAGAGGGAAGTTCTGAAGGAAATCAGTATTGGTGAGGAAATGGTGTTGACAAATTGATGGCATTGCAGGCAAATAAATCCCTAGGGCATGATGTTCTACATCCCAGAGTACTTAAGGAAGAGGCCTTAGAAATAGTGGATGCATTGGTAGTCATGTTCTAAGATTCTATAGAATCTGGAACAGTACCTACAGCATGGAGGGTAGCTAACATAACTCCTCTATTGAAGATGGGAGGCAGAGAGAAAACTGGGAATTTATAGACCAGTCAGCTTGAAGTCGGTAGGGGAGAAAATGCTTAAGTCCATTATAAAAGATTAAACAGCTGATCATTTGGAACAGTGGCAGGATCAGACAAGAGATAGTGTGGATTTATGAAAGGAAATTCATGCTTGACAAATCTACTGGAATTCTTCAAGGATGTAGGTTGCAGTGTTGATGCAGGGCAGCTGGTGGAGGTGGTTTACTTGGACTTTCAAAAGGCTTTCAGCGAAGTCCCACATAAGAGATTAGTGTGCAAACTTAAAGCACATGGGATTGGGGTCAGTGTATTGAGATGGATAGAAGACCGGTTGGCAAACAGTGTAAGAGTAAATGGGTCTTTTTCAGAATAGCAGGCAGTGACTAATGGGGCACTGAAGTGATCAGTGCTACAACTCCTGCTACTCATAATACATATTAGTGATTTGGATGAGGGAACTAAATGTAATGTCTCCAAGTTTGCAAATGACACCAAGCTAGGTGGGAGGATGATTCTCGAGAATGAGGGGTGTTTCAGTGTGATGTAGACAACAGTGAGTTAGCAAATGCATGGCAGATGCAGTATAATGTGGATAAATGTGAGGTTATCCACTTTGGTGGCAAAAATAGGAAGGCACATTATTATCTGAATGGTGATAAATTGAGAAAGGGGAGAGTGCAATGAGACCTGGGTGTTCTCATATACCACTTGCTGATGGTAAGCATGCAGGTGCAGTGGACAGTAAAGAAGGCAAATAGAATGTGGCCTTCATAGTGAGAGAATTTGAGTACAAGAGCAGGAATGTTTTGGTGCAATTATGCAGGGACTTGGTGATACCACACCTGGAATATTGTGTGCAGTTCTGTTCTCCTTAACTGAAGAAGGGTTTTCTTGCCGTAGAGGGAGTGCAGTGAAGGGAGTGCACCAGAGTGATTCAGGGATGGCAGGACTAATGTCCGAGGAGAGGTTGCATCAGTTATGATTATAATCACTAGAGTTCAGAAGAATGAGAGGGAGATCTCATAAAACCTATAAGATTCTGACAGGACTAGACAGGGTAGATGCTGAAAGGATGTTTCTGATTGCAGGGGAGTCCAGATCTAGGGGTCAGTCTAAAGAGACAGGGTAAACCATTTAGGACTGAGGTGAGGAGAAATCTCTTCACCCAGAGCTTGGAGAGTTCATGACCACAGAAAGTAGGTGAGGCCAAAATATTGGACAATTTCAAGAAGGACTTAGATACGGCAATTGTGGCCATAGGGATGAAAGGATATGGGGGTTAAGCGAAAATAGGCGAGTTGGAGGATCAGCCATAATCATGATAAATGATAGTGCAAGTTTAAAGGTCTGAATTGCCTACTCCTGCTCTTTTTTTCTATATTTCAAAAGTTTAAACAGGCTGTTATGTATGAAATAGAGTTTTATGCTGTTCCTGTTGTGTGACTGAAACACTCAGTTTGATTGAAGTATGAGGTTTAGGAAGACAATTGACTTTTGGAAGGATGCGACTGTTTATTTTTTGAGTAATGAGCTCATGTTTATCGGTTCAAATTAAATCTTTTTTCCCTTCCATTTGGGGCACTGCGCCCAGTGTCAGGATTCAGTGTTGGATCTTCAGAAGCACTTACACCAGGGAAGCATTAATTTCACTGAAACCATCCCAGTCCTTTCCCTCCTACCAATCTAGCTTGACCCCACACTGTAATGTTTCAAGATTATTGACCATTATGGCACAAGAATGGACTTGGTATAATTTGTAGTAAAACATAAATCACAAGTTAAATTTTGCTGTTATGGAATCAGATTCACAGGACAGCCACATGCATTGGAATGTGATCCATAAGTCAGATAAAATATCTAACTTGCCTAATACAATGAGCAGCTGTTATAAAATCTCTCAGCAAATGTTCACACAGTAAAGACTGGAATGTATTGCCCTTTTTGGTCTCAGCTGAAGCAATTTTTAGTGGCCTGTTTTGTTAGCAGGTCAGCCCCTCCACATGAAATGAATCAGATGAAATCTTCAATGTCCTATCCAGAATGGAAATATTGAATAGGGGAAAATTTATTTCATTGGTCAGCAGCTACAGTGAAATATTTGTTTCTGGCTCCATCATATTAGCGTGATAACTAGTCCACCTTCTGAAAAATTGTTAAATTGTATTTGAAGATACACCTAGATGACTATGATGCCCAGATCATACAGCCAGAAGTCTGATTGGAACACAGCATTGCGTGGCCACCTATTGGGTAATGTAAAGTCATACCTGATCAGAAGGAATGTAGAGTCCACTTCCAGATAGGCCAGTAATGTTGGACTCTGGCTCCACGTGGGCTTCATCCTAGGCTCTTAAAAGAGGTTGCTAATGAGATAGTAGATATGTTGGTGCTAATTTTCCTAAATTTGCTAGATTCAGAAAAAGGATCAATTGGACTGGAAAGCAGCAAGTATAATCCCTGTATCCAAGAAGAGAGGGAAGCAGAAAACAGGAAATTGTAGACCAGCTTACTTGTCATCTGTCATGGGGACTGTGTTGGATTCAATTAATTTTGTCAAAAGGATATCATGTTTAACCAAATTGTTGGAGTTATTTGAAGGAGCAACATGTATTGTGGATGAAGGGAACCCTGTAAACCTTGTACTTGGATTTCCAGAGGCATTGATAAGCTCCTGCATCAAACTTTATTGCTGAAATATAAGTTCATGGTTTTGTGGTAATTTATTAGCATGGATAGAAGGTTGGTTGGCCAGCAGAAAACAGAGAGAATGTATAAATGAGTCCTTGTCTGATTGGTAGGATATGACATGTACAGTCCTGCAGAAGTCTGTGCCGAGGCCTCAACTTTTTCAGTTTACATCAATGACTTAGATGAGGGGAGTGAAGGCATGGTAGTTAAGTTCACAGACAACACTGAAACAAGTTGGAAGGTACGTTGTAAAGAAAACACCAGGAGATTGCATAAGAATATAGATAGGCCGGGTGAGTGGGCAAAGATCTGGCAGATGGAGTATAATGTTGGAAAATGTGAAGTTCACTTTTGCAGGAAGAATGAAAAAGCAGAGCATTACTTAAATGGAGAATTCTGAGTTGCGGGATGTTTTAGGCATTTTAGTGCACAAGTCACAAAAAATTGTAACCAGGCACAGCAGATAATCAAGAGGCTAATGGGATGCTATCTTTTGTGACCAGAGGAATTGAACATAAAAGTTAAGGAGGCTATGCTTCAGTTATGCAGGACTTCGGTGAGTCTATATCTCAAATACTGTGATAAAATAAAGAACTGCAGATGCTGGAGATCTGAAACAAAAACAGAAATTGCTGGTGAATCTCAACAGGTCTGGCAGCATCTGGGGGAAGAAGTCAGAGTTGGTGTTTCAAGTCTGATGACTCTTCATCAGAATCCTGTTCACCAAATCTGATGAAGAGTCACTGGACTTTAAATTTTAACTCTGCTTTCTTCCCACAGATGCTGCCAGACTTGCTGATTTTTGCCGGTAATTTCTGTTTTAGTCTCAAATACTGTGTGCAGTTTTAATCCTGTTATTTAAGGAAGGATGTCAGTGCATAAGAGATAGTACAGTGGAGGTTTACTAGGTTGATAACTAGAATGATTGGGTTGTCTTATGAGGAAAAATTGTACCAGGCTGGTCTTGTTTCCACTGGAATTTGACTTGATTGACTTGAGGTTGACTTGATTGAAGCGTATAAGATCCTGAATGGCCTTAACAGGGTGGATGTAGAAAGAATGTTTCCTCTTGTGGATCAGTCTAGAACTAGGGTAGGACTGGTTTAAAATTAGTGGTCACTCTTTTAGGACAGAGCTGAAGAGAATTTTTCTTCTGAGAGTAGTGCAACTTTGTAACTCTGCCTAACAGGTTAGTGGAGGCAGGATCATGAAGTATATTTAATGGCTACGGTAGATGTGGTTTTTTTTAGGCATGGTTATCGGATTGGTGGGAATGTGGAATTTCCAACGTAAACAGATCAGCAATTATCTTATTGAATACTAATTGGTCTACTTCTGCTCCTATTTCGTATTTTCATTTGTATGAACTCAAGAATATCTATAAGAAACCTAAAATTTATAGGACAGACATGTAATCTTTTCTTGATGTATGCAATGGTAGAGCATCTAATGCAGCTGCTAAACTTTAACATGAAGATGATTTGGCTAATGATAACATCAACTTCAAGACAGATTAAAGCTCAGTAAAGCCTCCAGATAAATAAAGGCTCTGTTCCTAGATTGTTAATCAGCTCATTACCTTGACCTGCAACTTTCATCTATAATCAGATATTGCAGCATAATGATAATTTGAATTAAGTCCACATACAGTGAGTGAGTTTTGCTTATTTCTGTTGATGCTTCCAACTTCAGTTGTTCACCTAGGCCAATGCACAGTTCTGCTTACCAAATATTTCACAGCTATGTTAACTTGGTGTTGAGTTTTATAGTTGGGTCCCTGTGAGATCAGAACAAGCAGTTCTGAGAAGATAATGGGGATCTAATTAGCGTACTGTCAAGAAGCAGTTGATACATAATCAAAAACTTGAATTAAACCCACTAGGTTCTATAAAATCATAGGAAGAGATATCAGAATGTGTAAAGCTGGCTGCCAATTCACTATCATCAATTTTGCCCTTTTCCAAAGACCAGTTTCACTCCACTTACTTAGAAGTTACATTTTAGTTGAATGGCTAACACCACGAACACAGACGATGATCATCAAAGGCATTGAGCATTATTCTGCACCAAGCAGAATCAAACCCTGAACTGTGACATTTTAAAAAATTATTTTGTGGGTTTGGGAGTTATTGGGAGTTATTCGTTGCCTATCCTTAATTACTCATGAAGAGATTGGTCAGTTTTGCAGGTTATGATTAGGAGAAGCCCAATCCATGTCATGGTGACCTGAAACAAATCAGTTGTGGCTCAGTGAGATCCTCAGTAAGACCCTCTGTAGCAGCCTCAGTAAGATACTTAATATTTGTCTTGTGAGACACAATAACAGCTCAAAGGAAGCCTGAGAAAGTAGTTACATTAGAAACTACAAGCTAGTAAATTATGCAATGCTTATAGCGACCAGAAAGATCCCTCTTTGTATTTAATATTTAAATAATTAACTGTTCTCCTTTAAAGAAAATGAACTGACATCGCCAACAAACTTTGGAAAGAATCTTTTCTCGGTAACTAAATTTCAGTAACATTTACAAGCAACACAAATGGAAAGACATTAAAGAATAAAGTGGGTTTCTTCGAGCAGAATGGGAGAAGGGGAATCTTTTCAAACCTGATAATCTGAAAATGTATCATTTCACACAATGTACCTTACACAATAATAAACTCACCAAGCTTCGAAATCATTGCTTCACACTGAGGTGAGTGAGTAGACTAAGCATGTTGTTTATTTCTGCCCTTGAGCTATAAGTCCCCGTGAGCACTTATCAGTTTTGAGAGCAGCCATCAAGAAAATAATGCCGCTTCTTTTTTTCAAATCCCTTGCATTCATAAAGTAGTTCATTGAAGTTGGAATTAAGACAATTCATTTGGAAACATGTGTCCCAAACTTTGATTCCCTGCAATTTGGCCTGCCTTAATGAAAGATTCCCAGCACGCGGACAGGTCACCAGTACTGGACAGCATAATTTAAAGCAACAGTTACCTTTCTGTCTGTATTCTACATCAGCCCAAAATATCTCAATCAGAAGCCACTTGTTTAACTTATTCTGAAATATTAAGTTTATAAAGTAGCTTTATGGTCAAACATTCCAGGGCACTTTTTGTGTATAAATAAGACAAAAATTTATGCCAAGCCAAATAGGAGGCATTAGAAAGAGTGATCAAAATTTTGGTTAAAGTCATATTTTAAGGAACATCTCAAACAAGAAAAGAACTTGAGAATTGAAAAAGTTTGGTGAAGAAATTCAGAGCTTAAGCCGAGGTGGCTGATGACCATTAATGGTGGGGTGCAGGAATTCAAAGAAGCGCAACAGCTTTTGCAATTCTCATGCGAAAGGTCAAAGCCTCAGTGTAGCCTACTATAATCAGTTGAACTATGCAAATCCGAGGTGCAATTGACAATCTGTGCTATTTGCAGATTTTAACCAAGGAGGTTAAATGTGGATCATACGCTTGACCTCATTGTTTCCAAGATGTTTCCCCTTGTAACCTATTATCCAATGACCCCTACTGGAAGATATAAATGTTGGGTGAGAACAGGAATCAGCTAAATGACCTACCAGTAATCAGTTACGAAGAATGGTCAAATGAGGCAATGAAAGGTACCTGGACAGTATTGTGACCATAAATCTTTGTCATTTTTGTGTTTTTTAATTGCTAATTATGATGATAAGACAACTTTTCAAAACCTTACAGAAATTTTGTATTGTAATTGTCAGTGCTCAGCATATGGCATCTTGTACAAAGGTAGACTCTACTCACCTAGCCATTCTGAGGTGCCAAGTTAACTCATTTGGTAGCACTCTTGGACAGGGGCTCAGAAAGTTGTGAGCTTTATATTCACATCAGGCCAGAAGTTCGTAATCTGGGCTGATGCTTCAGTCCAATATTTTATCGTCAGAAATGTCAATGTTTAGGTAAAACATTAAACTGGCCACTACCTGATTGGAATTGCTGGAAGAAGATCTGGAAGGATTTTTGGTACTTTAGTGCTCAAATATGCTTCCTTAAACAGTACCACCATAAACTGAATTGACTAGTTACTCATTTCACAATTAACTTTGGACAGTTATTTATGCTGTGTTTTTCTACAGTTCAACAGTCACTATACTCCAAAAAGCAATTCATTATGTGAAATGACTTCAATCTTTGACTGTGCATTCTTGTGTTGTACAAGGCACGTTTTGCTTTTCTCTTTCCTCTTAAGTGTACTGGTTGGAATCTTCTCTTGAATTTATTCTGTATTTTCTTTTTCAAAATGTTATCAAACCCCCTCAATAAAAATCTTCTTTAAAAAAATCAAAAATGAACTATGCAGTAACCAGCTACCTCTGCACCTCATGATCATGCACTGATTCTACCTTTTCTGGCTGAGGTCCTTGACACTAGCCTGCAGGGAAACACCGGTCCCAGGAACTAGACTGTGCATCTTTTGTCTGTTTCATCCTGGCATTCACACGTAAGGCTGGTCGTTAGCGTGCTAACTCCACCGAGGTCAGCTCAAAACTGTGGTGAGGAGAAATGAAAAACATGCCATGCACAGGACTAGAGTGGGGTCAACAGCTGGTTGGGGATGTGGCAATCATTTATACAAATATGCTCTCTCAACCTCGCAAAAACAAAAAAAAAACCAAACCCAGCAGCTGGGAAGGGTTCAAAGTAGCCCAGAGGCTGGTTAGTCTCCTTCCAGATGGGGGAGGTTAGGCTGAGGCTAGCCAGGCTGTTCCACATGGACTTCCGTTGGAGTTGGGGGTGGGAAAAAGGGAAGATAAACAGCAAATTGTAACTGCAGATCTAGGCTCTTTATGTGTCTCATTGAGTCAAATAAACTACCCCTTCCGAAAGGAAGCAGCGCATTTAGCAATCTCCGCTTCACGCTCTTTCCTTCTAAGTTCCTGTTACAGTAATTTCATCAGCGTGCACAGTCTGTGTTTGTTAAGAGGTTATTAACCTATTTGCCCTTGAAATTTGCACTATGTAATGTCTAAGTGATACAGTTGAACCTCACTATAACTAAGTATGTAATTGCAAGCTTCTCATTAACAAGCCTTATTCTCAGGATATTCTCATTGTTACGGACAGTTTGTTAAAATAAACGACATTTTTCAAACTTTGTTATTACAAACTTACATCCTTGCTCCTGGGTTAATTTCCCTTATAAGTAATAAGCAAGATTAATCCCTAACAACCAACAGAACAAGAGTAAGCCTTAGGCCCCTCCAAACAATCCAGTTATACTATTCCTGATATGTATCTTAACTCTGTTTAGCTGCCTTTTCTCCATAACTGTTAGTATGCTTATCTGACAACAAAATTTCAGTTTTAGTTATGACATTTTCAATTGGTCTATGGGCTTAATAGATGCTTGCGGAGAGAGAATTCAGATCAAAACAATATCATTGACAAGTTAAACCTGTAATTCATTTTAATTGGAAAGCAGATGACATTATTCATGTAAGTCCTCCTCATATGATGTGTATGTATTGCTTTTTAGATATTTCAGTGTATAAATTTTGTCTCGTAGGTTGAAAGTTCATTGGTTTAGAGCTAGACATCAGGGCTTGAACACACAAGTTAGGTCAAACTTCCAAGTGTTAACCAAGGGAATATCCCATTCTTACAGATGTATCATGCTTCGGATGAGACATTTTTAAAAAAAACTTTGTTGGTTAAAGCTATTGGAAGAAGAGAGCAGTGTTCTCCTTGTGCCCAAGTGCATTAATTTCTTAGACCATAACTATCTAAGCAACAATATTGACTAGAGGGGACATGTACAATGAGGTCCTCAATGTATGAAGCCCTACTGCATTGCAACTCCAAAGGAAGATTGATGTTATTCCATCAAATGCTCAGGATCTGCTGTAATAATCAGTTTGCAACTATCTGGTACTAACAGCAATTCAAGCCATTATGGTCATGGTGACCCAAGTGATGTTATGTTTCATATAGTGGACGCTGATAATAAATATTCATCCTCCAGCAGCAGAGCCACATGTGTTGCATCCAACAACAGAGTTTTACATTGTCTTTTCCCTTTGTCATATGACGCACCTCTGTTAGAATTGTCTGTCTCCTAACCACACTTGATTTTAATGCCATTACCATGAGAGGATTTCCCTATCATCAACATCTTAGCAGTAACCATTAACCTGAAACTGAAGTGGGTCAACCGTGTAAATGCTGTGGTGGAACAGCAAGTAAAAGATTGTGTATTTTGCAGTAAGTAACCCATTTCCTAACTCCCTAAAGTCTGCCTACCACCGAAAAAACACAAGTCAGGTGTTTAGAAGAATACTGCCCACCTGTATGAGTGAGCACTAAAAATCTCAATGCAATCCAGGACCAAAGAGACTCCTTTACTGATCCGTCATTCATCATCTTAAACACTTCGTCCTTCTATTTAACTGTGATGAATAGTTTTTGTTAGCATATTTTGTACTGTGCAATCCATCTACCTGTGAATGTTAACAGGCATTCGATTCTGCCCAGTAATAGGGGTGGTCTTATTGCGAGGTTTTCAATTGGTCACTCAAGATAGTTCAAGGGTAACTTGAAGAGGAGTTCAAAGGTTAGTGGGAGTTGGGAAAGGCAGTAAGTGAGATGGAGAGAGATGCAGACTCCATGTTAGACACTGCTGCTACTAGTTATATTGCCTAAACGGCAACAGAACTACATTGAATCTTTGCGGTGGGGACTTAGTGAGAAGTCAAGAGCAAATAAGTGTCTCTGTGTCGATATAACCTAAGATGGCATTCCAGAAACTAGAAGGCCACTAAATATTGGAACATAGATGCAGGAAAATTCCTGGAGCTGTGGGGACACAGGAAAAGCAATGTGCTTTAATTTGTCAGTGCAACTGTGAGTGCAGGTGAAGGAAAATCATAAGCAGTATTTGCTTTGTGAACTGAGCCAGATTGGAGCTCAGAAAAATCCAGGAGCAGTACCAGCTAGCTCAAGCTGGTCATCAAAGAAAAACCAGAGAGAGCATTTAAGTACTGGAGTGTTTTTTTTTGGGGGGGCCAGAGGACCTTAGACCAAGGAAAGGAGGGTGATCAACGAGAACGGGAGCAGTCATTGAGGCAGCCACAATGCAATGAGTCTTGAGATGGAGATTTAAGAGTAAATCAGAAAAAGAGAAGAATTGTAATTCCTTGTGACGTTTAATGAGAGTTGATGACCCACCATACCATTGATGTCTCGGAAGTAGTTGTTGAGAAATACATGGGATTTGCCTTGATTGCATTTGTCTTTTAATGTGTGCTGTGGGTTATCTGATCATAAACGATTAGCCACATTTACAACAAGTTAATTCTGGGTGTTAGAAATAATGGATCATAGATTGTCAACTGTATTACTTTTGCATAGTAAAGTTTATTGCTGTTTGTTCATAACCATGGAATCTTGTGGCTTTATTCTCTCAGTAAGTACCCTGGATCTCACTTTGTCTAATTTTTAAAAACTTTACTGACCTCTGAAGTCCGAAGGCTGGAATAAATTCAGAATCTAGCAAAGGACGACTAATAAGATAATAAAGACAGAATAAACTAGAAGGGCAAATTAGCAAGGGATATGAAAGCTGACAATAAGAGCTTCTTTAAATGTGTGAAAAAGAGAGAGGTCAAAATGAACATAGGCCCCTTAGAAAATGAATCTGGGGAGATAGTTATGGGGAACAAGAAAATAGCAATGCAGTTAAATAGATATTTTGCAACAATCTTTATAGTGAAAGATACTTCAAACATCTAATAATACTAAAGAAATCAGGAGAAGAATTAAGTGCCATCACCATCTCTAGAGAAGTAGTATCAGACAAACTAATGAGGCTGAAGGCAGATAAGTCATCAGATCTTGATTGTTTCCTAGGATCATAAAGGAAGTAGCTACAGAGATCATGAATATATTTGTTGTAATTTTCAAAAAATCCTTGGATTCTGGAGAAGTACGAGAGGAATGGGAAACTATGCACGTGGCACCCATATTCAAAAAGGGAGAGAGGCATAAAGTGGGTAACTAGAAGGCTGATTAGCCTAATTTCGGTTGTTGGAAAAATATTGGAATCAATTATTAAGGAAGTAATAGCAGTACATTTGGAAAATCATGATCTCAAAGTCAGCATGATTTCATGAAAGGGAAAGCATGTCTGTCTAATTTATTTGAGTTAATTTGCAGCAGTCTCAACCAGAAACTGGACAGAGGGAAACCAGTAGGTGTGCTGTATTTGGACTTAAAGGAGGAATTTGATAAGATACTTCATATAACGTTAAGTCATAAGGTAAGAGCCCATAGTGTTGGAGATATAATAATGGTATGGATAGAGAATTGGGACATGGGCAGGAAACAGCACGTGGGGATATAGGATTCTTTTCAGGTTTAAGACCCATGACCATTGGGGTTTTGCAGGAAACCGTGCTGGGATCGCAACAGTTTATAATATATATTAATGATTCAAGGAAGGAAGTGAATGTGCTGTAGCCAAATTTGTAGACTATAATCAAAGCACTGAGCTCCACATACACCAGTCCAAAAGTTGGGATCACATCCAGTTCCGGAAATATTGGGAGCAGAGTACTGACCAGCAGATTCACTTTTTCCCTCAGTAATCTATGTCTGAAAAGCATCAAAACAATAGCGTGATAATCAGCATGTGCTGGCATGAAATGGAACTTCTCTAGTATTAGTAGAATTACTTATTATCTAACAATGGAAAAGATTCTGACAATCTCCAGGCTATAATTTAACTTCATGGGCTGTGGAGAGTTGGACAAGATAAATGACAAACAAAAAGTTCGCAACTGGTTTCTAACTGCTAAATGAATCCCAAGATCAAAGCAATCTTGCAATCTTCTTAAATGTGAAATAGTCACTACTAAATAAAAGAAGGAATTTGGCATTTAACTGAACGAGTGATTAAAATGTGGTGATTGCTGCTGCAGTGAGTGGCTGAGGGTGCATGGTATAAATGCTAAAAAGAGGGAGAAAGGAACAGAATGTTATGCTGATACAGTGAGATGAATTAGATGGGAGGAAGCTCATTAGAGCCTAGTCCAGATAGGCTAACTAGCCTGCTTCTGTAGTACACATGTATTACATATGTATTCTGAAGGTGCATATTCAGTGTAATTCCCAGAAATCCTTTGCTGTCCGTTTTAACTCTTTGCTATGGTGCAAATTTAAACATTGCTTATTGACTTTGAGTTGTTTAGGCTGAAAACTGGTCGGAAGGTGAAGATCAGGTACAAATTTATCATGAAACAATAACTTTTAGTGATGACACAGGGACTGAGTTACCAGGGATTAATGTTAATGGCTTTGAGGGATTTCATTTATTCCCATTTACAAACCTTTATTTATCAGGTCTTTGCTTAAGTAAAATTGACCATCTCTCCGCAGGTAGTGTGGGTCTCTGTCACTGTGGATTTCCTCCCTGTGGATAGGATTCCAGTACAGCCTTAGTTTGAAATAAATTAAGTGGAAGCTTTGCCTTGCAGCACATTGAGTCCTGATGAGCATGCCGTTCACAAGTAATTATTAAAACAGATAGTTCTTACGTCAGGCAAAATAGCTGCATTTAAGACAAGAATGTGGTCTGCTGCAAGATAGGGAATGCCATTCCTGGTGTTAGCCCTTCTTAGACAATGGTAAAATCTTAATATACCCAGAGTTAATCGAATGAGTGGACATTCCAGAGATGCCAAAAGCCTCGTGGTGGATTTTTATGTGTTGGCCTCAACCTCAATTTTGGTTACACTGAAAACGAGCAACTTTGCATCCACCGGCAATTGTGTCCCACTCAATATTTTCCTTCTATTCACTTTGATGGATTTCAATATGGGGCAGAATATACAATACCATAAGAAGTAGCAGAAATAAGCCATTAGGCCCATTGAGTCTGTTCCGCCACTCAATGAAATAATGACAGATCTGATAATTCTCAACTTCACATAATTTGCAGCAAATACATACTTTTATGTCATGTGTTTCCACCCTAATCTCAATACCTTGAAATCTGTGAAGGAATGAGTACTGCATACATAAGGTCTAGGTGACTGAAGACAGACGAAGCTTTGGAAGAATATCGGGAATGTAGGGCGAATCTGAAACGAGGAATTAAGAGGTCTAAAAGGGGACATGAGATATCTTTAGCAAACATGGTTAAGGAACATCCCAAAGCCTTTTATTCATATATAAAGAGCAAGAGAGTAACTAGAGAAAGGATTGGCCCACTTAAGGACAAAGAAGGAAAGTTATGTGTTGAGCCAGAGAAAATGGGTGACATTCTTTGCATCGGTATTCACCAAGGAGAGGGACATGACGGATGTTGAGGTTAGGGATAGATGTTTGATTACTCTAGGTCAAGTCGGCATAAGGAGGGAGGAAGTGTTGGGTATCCTAAAAGGCATCAAGGTGGACAAGTCCCCAGGTCCTGATGGGATCTATCCCATGTTATTGAGGGAAGCGAGAGAGGAAATAGCCGGGGCCTTAACAGATATCTTTGCAGCATCCTTAAACACGTGTGAGGTCCCGGAGGACTGAAGAATTGCTAATGTTGTCCCCTTGTTTAAGAACGGTAGCAGGGATAATCCAGGTAATTATCGACTGGTGAGCCTGATGTCAGTGATAGGGGAGCTGCTGGAGAAGATACGGAGGGATAGGATCTATTCCCATTTGAAAGAAAATGGGCTTATCAGTGATAGACAACATGGTTTTGTGCAGGGAAGGTCATGTCTTACCAACTTAATAGAAATCTTTGAGGGCGTGACAAAGTTGATTGATGAGGGAAAGGCTGTAGATGTCATATACATGGACTTCAGTAAGGAGTTTGATAAGGTTCCCCATGGCAGGCTGATGGAGAAAGTGAAGTCGCATGGAGTCCAGGGTGTGCTAGCTAGATGGATAAAAAACTGGCTAGGCAACAAGAGACAGAGAGTAGTAGTGGAAGGGGGTTTCTCAAATTGGAGACCTATGACCAGTGGTGTTCCACAGGGATCTGTGCTGGGACCACTGTCGTTTGTGATATACGTAAATGATTTGGAGGAAGGTATAGTGGTCTGATTAGCAAGTTTGCAGATGACACGAAGGTTGGTGGAGTAGCAGATAGTGAAGGGGACTGTCAGAGATTACAGCAGAATATAGATAGATTGGAGAATTGGGCAGATAAATGGCAAATGGAGTTCAATCCAGGAAAATGCGAGGTGATGCATTTTGGAAGATCTAATTCAAGAGCAAACTATACGGTAAATGGAAAAGTCCTGGGGAGAATTGATGTACAGAGAGATCTGGGTGTTCAGGTCCATTGTACCCTGAAGGTGGCAATGCAGGTCAATAGAGTGGTCAAGAAGGCGTACGGCATGCTTTCCTTCATCGGACAGGGAATTGAGTACAAGAGTTGGCAGGTTATGTTACAGTTGTATAAGACTTTGGTTCGGCTACATTTAGAGTACTGTGTACAGTTCTGGTCGCCACATTACCAAAAGGATGTGGATGCTTTGGAGAGGGTACAGAGGAGGTTCACCAGGATGTTGCCTGGTATGGAGGGCGCTAGCCATGAAGAGAGGTTGAGTAGACTAGGATTATTTTCATTAGAAAGACGGAGATTGAGGGGGACCTGATTGAGGTCTACAAAATCATGAGGGGTATAGACAAGGTGGATAGCAAGAAGCTTTTTCCCAGAGTGGGGGACTCAATTACTAGGGGTCATGAGTTCAAAGTGAGAGGAGGAAAGTTTAAGGGAGATATACGTGGAAAGTTCTTTACGCAGAGGGTGGTGGGTGCCTGGAACACGTTGCCAGCAGAGGTGGTAGACGCAGACACGTTAGTGTCTTTTAAGATGTATCTGGACAGATACATGGATGGACAGGGAGCAAAGGGATACAAACCCTTAGAAAATAGATGACAGGTTTAGACAGAGGATCTCGATCGGCGCAGGCTTGGAGGGCCGAAGCGCCTGTTCCTGTGCTGTAATTTTCTTTGTTCTTTGTTCTCTTTGTTGTTTCTACCTGCTCTCTTCATTCCTCATGCCATTTATTAATTGTGGGGGGCAGTCCATTTCCAAAGGACTCATTATATTTTTCTTTCTTTATACCAACTTTAATGTAGTTGTTAAATGCAAGAAGCAACCTGATCCTCATCCTTTGTCCGTATGGAAACCACAGAAGTCAGTCTTCACATTGCAACAGCTGACTGCTATTCTCTGACCCAGTGAGAAAGGAAGGGTACTGCATTGAAAATCCTATACATTGACCTGCATTTTCCCAATCCATGTTATCTTTTAAATTACCATGCCAAATGTCTCACCTTAGGCCTATGACTGCCAAATTGGTGAAGGATTGTACTTTTTTTTACATGTTTTGTGACGCCAGTGTCACTAGCTAGCTAGCATTTATTGCCCATGTCTAATTTAATCAAAGGGCAGTTAAAAGTCAACCACATTGCTTTGGGTCTGAAGTCATGTGTAGGCCAGACGAGGTAAAGATGACAGATTTTCTTCCCTGAAGAATATCAGTGAAATCAGATGGGTTTTAATGACAATTAACTGTGGTTACATGATTGCCATTAGGGCTAGCTTTCAGGTGTTTTAATGATTTCAAACTGCACCTTTTCCATTGTAGGATTCTGGATTACTAGTCCAGTGACATTACCACTACACTATCATCTCCCTCTGATATGAGGGTAGGTGACCAAATACTTGCTCAAAAAGGCAGGTTTTAAAGACCATCTTAATGAAGGAAAGAATGGTAGGGAAGAGAAAGCATTAAATAGGCTAGTCCAGAATTTAGGGCCCTGACAGGCATGACCTACCTCAGTACTTGGACTGTGATGGCTAAGATCGCAGACCAGTTGGAGTAAATGTCAGACCAACACATTGAACTGTGTAGACATTAGAGAGAAAGTTGGGAAAGTCAGGTGACATCAGCAGTAAAAGCTTTCCTGGTGTTAAGAGTGAAATGTCCCATTTTCCAACCAAGTGTTAAATGACGAGGTGAGTTCCTCACTTGCTCTCTTAGCATTTACTTACTTTGTACCTATTTGGATGCTCAAAACACCTCTGTCTTGCCTTGCCTTGCCTCGCTATGTCTTGCCTTTTTTTTGTACTGTGCCTCTTCAGCTGGAGCTTAAAGGCTCACTGTATTTCTGTCTCGGCTTGCTGTTCAGCACAGACGCAAAGTCAGGCAACTTGTCGTGGTTGTCAGTTGCCTTTAGTCAAGGGCTGGACATGTTTCTGTATGTCATCATACTTCATCAATCTCACATGCATCATATGCCAGCGGCCTCTGCAGCAAACACACTACATGTGCATCAATAAATGGTATTCTCTCAAAGTCTACGGTTTGTAGTTATCAGTCAAAACAAGAGAGACAGCATTCAGTCAGAGGGTTCTAACGCAATAAGTCAAAGGCAGCCTCTGATATCAGTCTAGGGATTTGGTAACCATTCAGTTGGCTGCTTAAGGCAGTCAGGGTCATAATCCTTTCCTCATAGGGGATGAGGAGCTCAATGTTGGGCACTCATTTCAATTCTTGACTGTGATATTTTTCTTCAGGAATGAGACAAAGTGAGGAATTAAGTGAAATGAAAGTGGCTGCCCACACCTGTTAGTGCTGTTGCAGGTGAGGGTCAGAGATGAAGTGGGCCAGACCTGGTCTTCTGAAGAAGAGTCATAGAAGATTGGAAATGTTGTTTTCTCTCCACAGATGCTGCTAGAACTGCTCAGCTTCTCCAGAATTTTCTCTCTTTATATATGGTAAACCATGAGCTTTGGTGAGAGGTATGTGCAGTAAAAGAGAGAGAGAGTGAATGTGAGGTAGCAAAGCAAAGATCAAGGTACTTAACCTTGTGGAGTGGAGAAGGTCCCCTCCGCAGTGGTGGGCATTTTCTGGGCTGTGCCAACAGTAATGACCCACATGGCAAATTTAGACCAGGCTTACAGTGTCTGATAGTGTGATCGCCTGGTATGGTCCTAACAGAAGAGAACAGCCTTCCTCTGTATCATCTCATTCAGTAGGACCTCAATGTCCATTTTAGCAGTGGGGAATGCTGATTTCCCTCTCTCTGACCTGTCAGGGCAGCTGTGAACTGATGGCACTTGACTGGATGCTCAGCTGCTCTTTAAAGCTGGTGGCAGTGCCAGGGATCTGGGAGGTCATGGCAGTGGCGAGCACTTCTACCTATAGTAAGTGAGAGAATACAGCAAGCAGTGTGATAGGGGAATGGTACACCTTTAATGAGGCAAGTTTAGGAAGATAACAAGAAAAATCTCATTCGACCTGTGGAGAGAAACCTTCCATACAATTTGCCAAAATTGACACTTAACCAATTTCTGGCAAAATTCAGACCTGATATCAGTTTGCTGCCAGGCCAAGGCCCAAAAAAATTAGCATTTTTTTCAAAAATTTCTGAATTCTTTTAGCCAACACTGTTACTACTGTTATAAAAGATGATCTGGAATGCTCTCACTCCCACTCTCACTAAGTGTCTAATGATTGACAGACTATTGTTCCATGTAGGGAACATCTACTGCAGCAAGAATGGAAGGCAAGATGCATGTGTGGAACAGAAGTCCAGGGGTTATTCAGAGCAAGTAGTGTAACTGCTGTTTACCTGACCAGTGTTGAGTTACCACTGTTTATGTGATTCGCTCTGTAAATATCTTTGATAGTCAAGCCTTAAACATGTTAATCATGATTCTGTGCAACATGATGCACTAATAAATAACCCCAACTGTCATCCATCAATCTCCATGGAATGAGATTTCCATATGATTGATTTAAAAGCAGTGTCCAAAATTAACTTTTATTAAATCCCCTGCCTTCAGCCAGCACATCCCACCTCCATTGGCACCTTCTGCAACTGTCAAACTGAGGGCATTTTTGGCACAAGGACCTTGCAGCCCGATTAAACAAAGCACCTTTTCTGCTCTCCATTAAAAACCCAGCTGATTGATAAGTCTTGTCCTTGAAACCCACAGAATAGAGACTGAGTGAAAAACATCAACAGAAAGTGGAGTTGCAGATAGACAGGATGGGGAAGAAGGCATTTGGCACGCTTGCCTTCGTTGGTCATAACAGTGAATATGAGTTGGGACGTCATGTCGTGGCTGTACAGGACATTGGTGAGCCACTTTTGGAACACTGTGTACAATTCTGCTCATCCTTCTATAGGAAGGAGGTCGCTAAACTTGAGAGGGTGCAGAAAAGGTTTAGAAGGATGTTGCCAGGACTAGAGGATTTGAGTTAAAGGAAGAGGATGAATAGGCTGAGGCTTTTTACCCTAGAGCATCAGAGGCTGAGGTGACCTTATAGAGGTTTATAAAATCATGAGGGGCATAGATAAGGTGAATAGCTAAGGTCTTTTTCCTAGGGTAGGGGAGTCCAAAACTAGAGGGCTTAGGTTTATGGTGAGGGGAAAGATTTGAAATGGACCTGAGGGGTAACATTTTCACGCAGAGGGTGGTGTATGTATGGGACAAGCTGCCAGAGGAAATGGTAGAGGCAGGTGCAATTACAATATTTCAAAGACATCTTGATGGGTCTAGGAATAGAGATAACAAGATGTAGAGCTGGATGAACACAGCAGGCCAAGCAGCATCAGAGGAGCAGGAAAGCTGACGTTTTGGGCCTAGACCCTTCTTCAGAAATGGGGGAGGGGAACGGGATTCTGAAATAAGTAGGGAGAGAGGGGGAGGCGGATAGAAGATGGATAAAGGAGAAGCTAGGTGGAGAGGAGGCAGACAGGTCAAAGAGGTGGGGGTGGAGCCTGTAAAGGTGAGTGTAGGTGGGGAGTTAGGGAATAGGTAGGGTTTAGAGTGGTATGGGCCAAACACTGGCAAATGGGACTAGGTCAGATTGGGATATCTGGTCAGTGCAGACAAGTTGGACCGAAGGGTCTATTTGTGTGCTGTATAACTCTCTGACTTCTCCACCAGTACCTAAAATCACTGAGACACCCATTATTAGAGATATTTGAAAGAAGTGCTTCTGTTAAAATGGAGGAATTTCAGCACAGTGTGTTAAACATGTTTGTAACCAGCGTTGAGGGGGCATTGTCACCCCAGCAGGAGCAATTAAAGGAATTGAGAGATAAGTATTGACTTTTTAAACCAGTTAAAATAATGAGTGATTAGCAGCAAACTGCAGTATGATTTCATGACATTTATTGCTCAGTTTCAGATTTGCATTTCCAATTTTTGAGTGTTTAGAAGTAATCAGGCATTTATAAAGGACATATTAATTTCAATCCAACCACAGTGATTAGCAAACAATGTGTACAAGCCCAGTCCGCTGTTATCTGCCCTTTGTCCCTGCCCCAGATCCTATCTGATTTCCTATTACATTAGACTTGGGAAATGAGGTAATCTAAAACTACCTGAAGCCATCAGGCATGTCCTTAAAGACTTCCACTTCACTGTTCAGGGCCGAGGTTACAACCCTGTGACCCTAAAGGTCACAGGCCTGACTCTCTTTTGCCTCCCTTATTTCTACAGTATGGGCCCACTTCCTCTGAGACACCCAGAAGCTCATTGCACAGGTGACGAGAAGATGGAGACAGCACTCAACAGGCATCAAATTAGAAACCCTTTAATCGATGCATTTCTAAGTTAAAGACTTTATTTACTGAGCACTCATCATTAAACCCTGCATGAATGACCAGCTTACTTTGAAGTTAAATAAGTGACTTCCCTTCATCCTCTTAACAGTGGTTCATGAGGCATTTTTGGTTTTTTTCGATTTGAGTGACTTACTCTTTAATAAACCTGGTGAGACCTTTAAATGAAACATTTCCACTGACAACATCAAGGGATCCTACTGATTTGCATATTTCATTTTAGACTTTTATCTGGTGCTTTGGTTATCTTGAGAAACGATGTTTGAAACATGTACTGGTTTTATTTCCTTTTCTGTTCTTGGAATGTGACCAAACGGACAAGGCAGTAATTAATGTCCATCCCTGCTTGTCCTTGGGAACTTACCCACACAGTATGGTATTAAATTCATTATTGGCCAGATCAGGTAGAGATTATTGGTTTACTTGACATGAAGGACAATTGTAGGCAAGTTGTGTTTTTAAGGACACTGTCACTGCATTTCTGATCTTGATAACTTACATGATTTTGGAGAATGTCAATGAAACATCAAAGTATGGTAGACTAGCGATTTTGGTCTTGGTCTAGCAATGCAAAGGTCATAGTTAAAACACCATCGAGCCTTTTTCTTTGCAGTATCATTGCTGCCTCTACCTTCCGCTGTTAAGGTCTGAATTTAACTCTCCTTCCTTAAAATCAACTTCTTAGTCAAAGCTTTTAGATGTCTATTCTGTTACCCCCTTATGTGGTTTGGTGACAGATTTTGTTTTATAAAACATAGAAGAATTATGACGTTAAAGGCACTATATAAATTAAAGTCATTGCTGTCTGCTTATCTGATGCCAATCCACTAATTGCCAGATTTACTGAAATGTGTTTTGTATCATGGAATGATCAAGTTTCAACTACAACTTCTGAGTTGCCCATCCAGAACACTGGGCAAATGCACCCTGATGCTCAGTCAGCAATCGACAAATCTGTCTCGTTATCATAAAGTATATATTTCTGAATGATCAGATTCCTGCCCAGCTAGCCAGTCACACAGAATAGACTGTAATAAAAGCAAAATACTGTGAATGCTGAAAATTTGAACTAAAAACAGAAAATGCTAGAGAACTCAGTGGGTATGGCAGCATCTGTGCAGAGAAAGATGAAGTTAATGTTTTGAGTCCAATGACTCTTCAGTGTGCCTTGAGAATTCTATTTTTGTTGATTATAAATATGTTATTTCTGTAATATTTTCCCTTGGGTATCTAAAAATATATTTTGAATCTTAAAAATGAAGGTCCTCAGGAGTGTGTTAATATTTGTGAATATTACCAAATTGCGGGTGACAGGATTAATTGAAGGAACACCCTTTAGGATCATTGATATTTATAGGGTTCAGCGGAAGTCGTGGTAAGGTATGATTCATTTGGACAGTATGCAAAACAATACTTTTCACTGTAACTCCGTACATATGACAATAATAAATCAAATCAAATCAAAGACAGTGGGTTCCCTGCAATGTTTAAATCTGAACAAATGCAAGATGATGCATTTGGAAGGTCAAATTCAGATGCAAATTGTACAATAAATGGCAGAACTCTGAGGAGCATTGACATACAGAGAGATCTGGGCATACAAGTCAACAGATCCCCAAAAGTAGCAACACAGGTGAATCAGGAGGTCAAGAAGGCATACAGCTTCCTTGCCTTCATCAGCCAGGGCCTTGAATATAAAAATTGGCAAGTTATGTTACAGCTGTACAAAATTTTAATAAGGCCACATTTGGAATATTGCATGCAGTTCTGGTCACCACACTACCAACAAGACATGGATGGTTTGGAGAGGATGCAGATAAGGTGTACCAGGATATTTATGAGGAAAGGTTGGATAAACTTATATTGTTTTCACAGGAAAGACAAGAGGCTAGAGGGGTGACCTGATAGAGGTCTACAAAATTATGAAAGGCACAGATAGGATGGATGGTCAGAGGCTTTTCCCCCGGGAGGAAAGGTCAACTACAAGAGGGCACAGGTTCAAGGTGAGAGGGAAAAGTTCAGATGATAAGTGCAAGGAAATTTTTTTCACACAGAGGGTGGTGGGTGCCTGGAGCACACTGCCAGTAGAGGTGGTGGAAGCAGGCACGTTAGCAATGTTTAAGACATATCTTGACAGACACATGAATGTGAGGCTAACAGTTGGATAGATACCGTGCGTGGGCAATAAGTAGCCGGTCTAAATAAGGACTAGGAATTGGCGCAGGCTTGGTGGGTGGAAGGGCCTGTTACTGTGCTGTCTTGTATTGTATTGTATTTTTTGCAGGACTGCCAGGCTTATTTCAGCATTCATATGGGTTTTGGATGTTAGTTTTTGCTGGAACTGATTGCAGGGACCCAGGAGTGCGTCAGTAGTTGTAGGATATCCTTTGGACCATGCCAGTATTTGTAGGGTGACCCCAGGATTGTGTCAATATTTGTGTGGTGAGAGCAGGATAATGTCAGAGTAAGTAGAAATGCCCACCATTTCCTACCAAAAGGGCAAATGTCAATCTGGTAGTTTCATAATCACCACTACTATTACAAGACTTTGGAAGCTCCATTTTGATCTTTTAACTGTGATTAACAGAGTATTTGAAGCTTACAGCTGTTCATTAGTATTGTAACTGTTTAAGACTTCTGAGCATTAAACCAAGGCCCGTTCTGTTCTCTTAGGTGGATTCCTTGGACTATTCAAGAAAAGCTAGGGATCTCTCCCCAATATCCTGCTTAATATTTATCCCTTGACCAACATTATCACATTGCTGTTTTTGGAACATATCTGTCCACAAATTGGTTACCACATTTCTTAAGTTACAATATTGACTACATCTCAAAAAGTGATTAATTGTCTACAAAATACTTGTACTGTCCTATAGTTCTGAATGATGTTATAGAAAAGTAAGTCTTTTCATTTCAGCTCATTCCTTCAACTTTTCCCGAAGAGATATATTTTAAAAGGTGAACATTGCAGTATATCGTTGTGAAAACACTTTCAATTAAGACTGCCAACTATAGCATGCAGAGAAACTTTATTCAGGAAAGAAAAAATATGAGGAGTCACAAGTTCGTGAAACAAAGTCAATGCCATGGAAAGGGAAATTTTTTTAAAAAGTCCTTGTATTTATATAACATATTGCAGCTTCATGCAAACCTCTCAAAATAATTCTAACAATGAAATATTCCTTGAGATGAGATGATTGTCATGTAGGTAAATCAGGCAGCCATTTTAGACGAACAGCATCCCCCATGAGATGAATAACTAGTTGTCACTTTTACTGAGATTTAACATTACGTCAAAATGACCTGGAATTTGCTGCACAGGTGAATTGAAGATATCAGTTATCCTGAGTGACATTGCTTCAAAACAGCAGTGAACTAACCATTCCCGACTACTGATTAAATATTTGTATATGCTAAAAGGCTTTCCCTGTATTCCTGCTGCAAGAGATAAAAGGGGGTAGTTCCTCTTTGGGGAACCACTGTTCTGTGTGAGATTTCTGGTATTATTCAGCATCCCACCTGGAACAGCCACTTGAAATCAACACTTGAGGCTCCACTCAGACATTAACAGCCTCAGCTTTAGATTTGATGCGTTCATTGAGGTGGATGACAAAACGCTGATATGGATAAACTCATTGACCAGAAATAGTTGTGAGCCACTTTAAAAACTTGGTGACAAGGAACACAAGTAGATCTACTTGCAGAGCGTGAATTAGTGGATAAACAGCATTTAGAAAGCAGTTTTGAAATATTACTGCAATTAAACACAGCATAACTGAATAAATTCAAATTAACAGGATCAATCTCTTATAAAAGAAGTATGGAGTAGAAATTTGTGACTGCAATTAAACAGAATGGGTGACATGATGGCTCAGCGGTTAGCACTGCTGCCTCTCAGCACCAGGGACCCGGGTTTGATTCCATTCTCAGGCGGCTGTCTGTGTGAAGTTTGCACATTATCCCCATGTGTGCATGGGTTTCCTCCAGGTGCTCCGGTTTCCTCCAACAGTCCAAAGATGTACAAGCTAGGTGGATTAGCCATGATAAATTGCCATAGTGTTCAGGGATGTATAGATTAGGTGGGTTATGTGGGATGGGTCTGGGTGGGATGCTGTGAGGGTCACTGTGGACTTCTTGTTTCAGGGGTTCTATGATGAGAATATCAGATGCTGGAGTAACAGGCAACTGATCCAATAGCTCCCATTTGCACCACCACAGATGACTAATTTCCATGCCTTTTGTTTTGATTGCCTCTCTTAAGGTGTATTTTTGTTCCATACAGTGTTGCTCAGTGTTGACAGCTAAATTCATAGCTAAGGATTTGTTTTTGGTCATTACTGATATTTTTAGATGTTCAAAGGTGGCAGAAAATGCTTTGTCAAGCAAGTATTTAGCTCGTATAAATTCAGAATGCTGAAGAAACTCAACTATGGAGAGAGAAGAAGAGTTAACATTTCAAATCCAACATGTTTGAGTCAGTTCTGAAGAAGAGTCATATCAGACTCAAAATGTTAATGCTGTTTCTCTCACCACCAATGCTGCTAAACCTGCTGAGTTTCTGAAGCATCTCCTGTTTTTATTTCAGATTTCTGGAATCTGTAGTATTTTGCTTTTATTTAAGTATTCATATGGTATTAAATGTAACTCAGTGAGGAGTAGTCTTGCTTTTGAGTCATAAAACTGTGGATTCAAGTTCCACACCACAGACTTAAGCAAATACTCCAGTCTGATGTTCCCATGCAGTACTGGGCGAGTGCTACGCAGTTAGAGGTGCTGCCTTTCAGACACAGTGTTAAACTGAGGCCACATCTGCCTTGTTTGGTGAATGTAAACTTCTCTACAATGCTATTTTGAACAAGAATAAGTGAATTCTCCCCAGTGCCCTCAACCAACCCACTAAAATGGGATTCTCCAGGGTCTATGTCAGTTGTTTTCAAATCAGTGTCCTAAATTGTAATTGGTTATTATAGCTGTAACATATATTGGATATTTCTATTGAGATTACTGGGCACATTGGATGAACATGACAAATGCATGAATAGTGTATGGGTTGGAAGCTCAGGTGCTGTTTCAGACAGAGGGGGATTTCAAACACTGGTTGCCAAGTAACCCCAGCTGCTCTAGCACATCATCAAGTAACAAACCGAACAGCAGCTTCACCAGAGGACTGAATAATTTTCTCAGCTGGATTAAGGTGTGAGACCCAGGGACCGATAAACTACAATAAACAGGAAAGAGAGATATTTTATTGTCCTCAAAAATCTTATATCACTTGCATCAATGACAAGAACCTGCGTTTATATAGTATCTGTTTATGTAATAAAACATCCCGAGGCACTTCACAAGGATGGTAACATACAAAATTTGATACTGAGTACTTCAGCAGATATTAGAGGATAGGTGACACAGAAGTTGGTTAAAGGTGTAGATTTTTAGGGGCATCTTAAAGCAGGAAAGAGAGGTAGAAAGGGGTAGCAATAAGAATGATTCTTAGTTGTGGAACTAGAAAGACTTATTTTCTTCAAGATTTCTCCACTTACTGGCTTTCACTCTCCTCCAAGCTAGAAAGGTGATACAACCACCCCACCAATTTCAGCAGTGATACTCACGTATAACCAAGAACTTTGATGAAACTTGGCTCTCATTGCTGCCAGATTTATAACCTTGAGAGAGCCTTGGAACTCTAACTTATGACTGCAGGGGTGCAGCTAAGGTTCAGAATGTTAATAGCCACTCTGCTGGTTGTGTTAATTTACTGGTGTTGAAGCCAGGTAGAGAGAGCCTTGCTTGTGAATAGCATGCATATAGCTGCCTTTCTGGCAATTGTTCTTCACATTCTTGGAGACAGCCTGACTGGCTAGCATATAATTTACTAACTGTTTCCCAAACACTTCCTCACTCTATTCGTCTCTGATATATGGCCCAACCTCAGCCTCCTGGCAAAGTCACAGATTTTGCTTGTTTAAAGCTGTCTCTGTTTACAACTTCTTTCGGAAATATCTACTTTATTTTGCAAAATCTGTTCTATCCCAATTCCTTTCTAAAAAGCAGATTTTTGGGAAGATTTATTGCATCAAACTCCACAGGGAATGTCTTCATTATATTCTGTGTTTAACTTTTTCTACAAACTCTCAAACTTTACAGTTGACATTGCTTCAACAAAGTCAGCAAGTAAAAGTTTTGTTAGCGACTGTTTCAATTTATTATCATCACTAGAATCAATTGGATGAGTTTAACTCTCTCCACCCACAGGAAAACAAGCAGTAGATGAGTTAAAATGGAAGTGGTAGACTTATCACCACATTACCTCCAAGTGTTCCCTCGCAGAGCTGTCAGCCAGATAATCACTTTGTCCATTTGGACACCACGTGGGAGCTTCAATACTCATTGCAAGTCAAGGTTCTTACTTGGTACTTACTATTCTCCTCAAAGAAATTTTAGCTATTTACCATCAATATTTCATTCAGTAAGAAGACAGAGACTGTTCAAGCTAAGTGTGAAAATCATTTTTTTGGGGCCAGGAGAAGCAGGAGCGCCAAATAAAGATTGTTCCATTCTACAACACTGTATACCCTAACTTCAACCTCAAGGGAGCAAATCTTACTCCGCCAATGTAAAACAAATTCCCATTTCTCTCCCCTTTCTGAGAAAGAGTGCTATTTTATGCAGTCCTTTCAGTATTATACAGAACCTTGTTACATGAAGAACTCTTGTAACCAGAGGAGATAGCCATCTTATCTCAACCAACGTGGATTTGAATTCAAGCCACTGAAGTGTACAGCTGGTGCCTGACCCGAGCAAATAGGCATACAACAGTAATGGTTATGTTGGCTATGTGGGAGCCTGAACAAATGAGGTCATACAGAACAGAAGCAGACCGTTCAGTCCAATTCGTCCATGCTGACCAAGTTTCCCAAACTAAACTTGTCCCACCTGCCTGTGATTGACCCATATCCCTCACAACCTTTCCTATTCATGTACCTATGCAAATGTCTTTTAAACATTGTAACTATACTTGCATCTGCCACCTCCTCTGACAGTTCATTCCACATTCGAACCACCCTTAATGTGATAAAGTTGCCTCTCAGGTCCCTTTCAAATCTTTCTCCTCTCACCTTAAAAGTATCCCTGCTGGTTTTGACCTCCCCCACCCTGGGGAAAAACCTTTGCTATTCATCTTATCTGTGCCCCTCATGATTTTACAAACCCCTGTATGGTCACCCCTCAACTTCCTATGCTCTAGTGAAAAAGTCCCAACCTATCCAGGAACAAAAACAGAAGTTCCCGGAAAAGCTCAGCAGGTCTGGCAACGTCTGTAGAGAAAAAAATAAGAGTTAGTGTTTTGGGTCCGGTGACCCTTCCTCAGAAGGAACAGGTTCATTGATGCCCTTTAAGGAAAGAAAACTGACATCCACACCTGGTCTGGACCTACATGTGGCTTCAGTGCTGCATCAACATAGTTAACTCTTTACTTATTTTGAAATGGCCAAGCAAAGCACTCAGTCATTCAAGGGTAATAGTGGAATTGCATGCCAGAGTTGCCCTCATCCTGTGAATGCATAGAAAAATTGTACAGAACCAAAATAAACTCTTTTTGAACAAAACATTATGAAGTATTCTTACCTGGTGGGACCCAGCTAGTTAACCAAAAGCAGAATTTTCTGAGGATCTCTTATTTACAGTTAGAATCACTTCCATCAAAAAAGTTACTCATTCAGACTTTGGATTCTTAATTTGTTAATGTTATGGGACAGATCCCAGAGCCATACACTGCACCAGAAAGAATGGTATTGAGTATAAGGTGGCCAGTTCCAGTTGGATGTATTCCTGGAGGTGTCATGACATGATATCCCTACTAAAATAGCCCCCAGCCAATGCTGCAACCATCAGTTGACTGATCTGCCCATCCTCATAGCTCACTGTCTTCATAGGACACCATCACAAGCACAAGTCAGGAGTGTGATAGAATAATCTTTGCCTGGATGACTGCAGCTCAACAACATTCAAGGAGCTTCCCACCATCTTGGAAAAAGCTTGATTGGCACCACACTGAGAAAGGAAAAGCTGTTCAGAAGAGATGGGCTTCACCTGAGCAGAAATGGAATTAATCTGCTGGCTGAGAGAGTAAATAGTGTATTGGGGTGGATTTAAACTTTTAAGGCAGGAGTGGGTTGACTAATGGGCTTAGTTTTGGAACTGCTAGAGAGGGCAAAAGGGAAAAGATGGGGAATGGAGAAAAAGAAGTGAGGGAAGGCTTAAGTATTGACAGTGCACAAAGAAATGGTTGCCTTCCAACGGACAAGAAAGAAAAAAGTGTTAGGGTTAATTTTTTTATATGTAAATGCGCAGAATATAGTGAAAAGAATTGGGGAAACGCATGCAAACATTTCTATAGAGGGATATGATATAGTAGTATTGACAGAAACATCGCCAGAACAGGACTGAATATTCAACATGGAGATAGTAGGAATTGCTGATGCTGGAGTCTGAGATAACAAGGTGTAGAGCTGGATGAACACAGCAGGCCAGGCAGCATCAGAGGAGCAGGAAAGCTGAAGTCTCGGGTCTGAACCCTTCTTCTGAAGGCTGTGAATGTTGTATATTTGGACTTTCGTAAAATTTGATACTGTGCCATGTAGCAGATCGGTTAGCAAATTTGAAGAAGGGTCCAGACCCGAGACATCAGCTTTCCTGCACTTCTGATGCTGCCTGGCCTGCTGTGTTCATCCAGTTCTACACCTTGTTATCTGAATACTTAAAAACCTGGGTTATAAGACTTTAGTAGAAACAGGGTGGGTGAAAAGGGAGGAGGTGTAGCAGTCTTGGTGAAAGATAGTATCATTGCCAGTTCCTGCAATAGAATCTCTGGTTGGAGGTGAGAAACAGAAAGGTAGCAGTGACTTTGTTGGGTATTTATTATAGATCTCCAAATAGTGGGGAGGAAGTAGAAGAGAGCATTTAGAGAGGTTATGGAAATTTGCAGGGCGAGGAGAGTTATGATAGTTGGTGATTTCAGTTACTATAGGGTAGACTGGGGGAAAAGTATCGTGTGGGGCATGGAGGGGGAGAAATTCCTGCAGTGTGTGCAGGAGAAGTTTCTGGAACAGCACATGTCCAGTCTTAGTGGGGAGGAAGCTGTGCTAGATCTGGTCCCATGGAATAAGACGGGCCAAATGGAGAACACCAGAGTGAGGGAGCCTTTGGGAAAAAGCAATCATAATATAATTAGGTTCAATCTTAAGTTGGAAAAGGATAAAAATCAGTCAATGATTAAGATTCCATACAAGAAAAGGGCATATTTTAGGGGTCTAAAAGTCACACTGGAGCACGTTGATTGGAAACTCATTTTGATGGATAAAATGACAGATGAAAAATGATAGAATTTCAAAAGAATAATGAATAGAGTGCAAGCTAGGTACATACCCCCTGGAAATAAATACCGGGTATCCAAAACTAGAGTATCCTGGATTACCAAGGATATTGATAAGAAATAAGGAAGAAAAAGGTGGCGTATGATGCATACCGGAATATTAATAGCAATAGAAATTAGGAAGGGTATCACAAATACAGGATAGAGACTAAGGCTGGAATAAGGAAGGCTAAAAGGAAACATGAGGAACGGAAGGCAGGCTATGCTAAAACAAATAGTAAAATGTTCTTCAACTATTGATGGTAAAAGGTTAGTGAAAGATAGAGTAGGACCCATCAGGAACAAGCAGGGTAAGCTGCTCGCTGAAGTAAAGGGTATGGCAGAAGTACTAAATAAGTACTTTGTTTCTATCTTTACCAAATTGGAAAATGGTGACAACGGCTTAATTTAAAATATGGATGTTGAGCAACTGAGCAGTGTAGTGAAAGATAAAAAAAAGGGTGCTAAAAAGGTTGGCAGCACACCAGATAGAGAAGTTGCTAGGTCTGGATGGGATGCATCCTAGATTGCTGAGAGGTAAAGGAGCAAATTGCGGAGCCATTGACAGAAATTTTCTAGGATTAGCCTCAGTGGACTGAAGGATTGAAAATGTGACACTGTTGTTTAATAAAGGGGCAAAGGATAACCCAGGAAACTACAGACCTGTCAGCTTGACGTCAATAGTGGGAAACCTGACACAAATTTGTATCTGACAAATTTGATTGCATTCTCTAACAAGGTGACGCAGGCAGTTGGTGAGGGTTGTGCTGTGGATGTTGTATATTTGGGACGTTCAGAAAATTTGATACTGTGCCGTGTGGCAGGTCGGTGAGCAAATTTGAAATGTTTGGGATCGATGAGTCTTTGACAGCATGGATTAGTAGTTAGCTAAAAGATAAGAAATACAGGGTAGGTTTAGATGAGCGTCAGCTGGTCAGATAGATGTCAGTTTGGAGACATGTTGATAGTGCTGTTCCCCAGGGGATGAGTGTTGGGACCCTTTTTCTTTCTGATTTATGTAAACAATTTGGAGATGGTGTTGAGGGCAAACTTGCTGAATTTACAGATGATACTAAACTAGGGAGAATAGTGAATTGTGAGGATGACGCAAAGCGACTTCAGAGGAACATTGACAAGTTGGCCAAATGGGAGGACACCTGGCAGATAAATTTCATTGAAGAGAATTGTGAAGTAATGTACTTTGGTAGAAGAAACGTGAAGAGACAATATAGCGTCAATGGTACAATTTTGAGTAGAGTACAGGAGCGCAAGGACCTCAGGGTTCACATGCGTAATTCTCTGAAGGTGGCCAGGCAAATTGAAACAGTTGTTAAGAAGGCTAATAGGATCCTTGGATTTATAAACAGGGACATATAATATAAAGGAAAGGAAGTGATGCTAGATCTCTGCAAATCATTGGTCAGAACACATTTGGTGTGTTGTGGTCAGTTCTGGGCACCTTATTTAAGGATGCTAAAGCCCTGAAGAGAGTGCAAATCACATTTACTAGAATGATAGCAGGAATGAGGGGTTTTAAATACAAGGAAAGATTAGAGAAATTGGGGCTTATTAGCCTTGGAGCAACAAGATTAAGCAATGACCTTGCTGAAGTATCCAAAATTATGAACAATTTTGACTGGGTGAAGAAGATGTTCTCTTTCCACTAGTTAGTATGTCAGCAGCTAGGGGTCACAATTTCAAGATTATAAACAAAAGGACTAGAATTGAGATGAGGAGAAACTTCTTTACTCAGACAGAGTTGTTAGAATTTGGAATGCGCTGCCTGGAAGAGTGGTGGAGGCAGATTCCACATGAGTTTTCAAAAGAGAACTGGATATATATTTGAAAGTGATTAAAGGGCTATGGAAATAGGACTGGAGAATGGGATGAGCTGGGTAGCCCTTTGGGGAGCAACTACAGACAACATACAACTACATGATGGGTTGAGTGGCCTCCTTCTGTATTGTAAATTCTATGCTTCTATGATTCACATCTACAAACATTCACTCTATCCACTACTGATGCTCAGTAACAGCAATGTCGACCATCTACAAAATGCATTTCAGTAACTCACGAAGTCTCTTTTAACAGCACTTCAAAACCCATGACCACTACTGTCTAGATAGGCAAGACGCGGATGCATGGGAACATCATCTTCTGCAAGTTCCTTTCCAAGCCATTCACCATCCTGACTTGGAGCTATATCGCTGTTCCTTCATTGTTGGTGGGTCAACATCCTGGAACTCCCTCCCTAACAGTATTGTGGGTCTACCTACAGCAAATGGACTGCAGTGGTTCAAGTAGGCAGTTTATCACCAACTTCTCAAGGCTAACTACAGATGGGCAATAAATAATAGCCCAGCCAGCAATACCCAGATCCTATGAATGAATTTTTCAAAAATGGCATATTATTGCACATATGATTTTACTCTAGCATTGCCTATATGACTGCTCTGAAGAATCATTCCTGGAAAGTTCAGGGCAGTCATAGAGGTTGACAAACTTTTATGGCAACCAGCACTGCAGGAGGACCAGGGTGGCCATTATTAATGCAGTTTATGACCAATGTCAACGTCCAAAGAAGAAAATGCCCTCCATGAGGCCATTCTATTCCATTGTGCCAGATTCACAGCTACTGCCTCATTCATATTTCAGGCCTATGTGGACAATACCAAAGTAATTAGTGGCTGAGAGATTTGCACATCTGTGGGGATGTTTTACTTAAAAGGAAAACCTTGTCTTCACTTAGTGTCTTTTATTTTCTCCAGTCACTTTGTAGCCAATGAAATGTGACTGTTTTTGTACTGCAAGAGACATGTAGCTAATTTTCACTCCGCGTACTTCCACCAGCATTGTGATAACGGACAGGGAACACCAGAAAGAACTTGCTTATGCTTTGATTTGGGATTATGTCATAGGATCTATCATCTCCATTGGAAGGCTTCAAATTTAACACCCCTGCTGAGTAGTTGGCTCCTTTGACAGTACAGCACTTCTTCAGTACTGAACTGGAAACGTCAACCTGAAGCAGATGCTTATGTCGCTGGAAAGGGGCTGGAACTAAGGACCCTCAGATTCAGTGGCAAGACTGAGCCACTGTGATTAGAGGTGTGCAATAAATACTGGTTTAGCCACTAACTCCCACACCCCATGAGTGAATTTTTAAAAAACTGACAATTTAGGGGCCACTCCATACCACCAAACATGTAGCCTTACAACACTGACACTCTGAAGATGGCCCTGTAAAAGGTAAATACAGCGTTATGTGATAAATGTGGGAATTAATCACTTCTTATGCTACGGACCTGGGACCTCCTGCTCTGGATATCTTCATGTTGCTAATTGCACAGGGGGATCTTTGAATAAAATGTAATTATCATAATTAGTGCTATAACTGCTCTCAGTATCACCCTTTCAAAAGGACTAAAATGGCAGAGTTCAAGCAGGTCAGAAAAATGAACAGACAGAACTAGTCTCAAAGAAAGTAAATTTAAAATATTTTGAAGGGAGAAAAGCCCCTAATTGTCCAGAATGACAAAAGCCTTGTGTAATAAGTGTCTGTAAAATGTGTTTGTATGTGACTTTTATCCTTTCTAGAGCTCAACTCAAGTCTAGAATCCCTTTGTACTCTGAGAGCTTTTGATGGGCTTTCTTTATAAAATGTGACAAAGAAAATTTCAAGTCAGGCTGGAGGACTGGGACCCATTGTTCCTGTGTGCCACAGTTAAATTTGATTTGAAATTAGAACCCCAGGGCAGACCTTGAATGGCCAGTTTTCATTTACTGCCAGCATTTTAATTGATACTGGGCTAAGGGTGGACAGTCAACAAAAAGCACTAGTGTTTTATATAAAACCTCTCAACTTGGCTACAAGAATACGGGAATCTGGGATCTGTCATCTGTCCAATATTAGGCTCTGCTGTTTCCTGTGGATTTATCAAAATTTCATCCCTGTCTCCTGTTACCTTTGAACTAGGGCTTTAGAAGGAAGGAAATAAAAGTTTTTTAAGCATCACCAGGGCACATCCATGCTGTCTGGGCTACCTCTTCACAGCTAAATTCACACAAATCAATGAAGGTGCAGCACCCCTCACCCACACCCTCCGCACTGTGATTCTTCCGTACTGCACATAGATTTCAGTATACAGTTGTCTAGTGAGTAGGCAGTGTGATTTAGTGTTCACCAAGATGATTGCTTCTTGCTTTTGGAACAGTCCCTTCTCAGGCTGGAAGCATCTGACATTTCGAGATAGTACAGTTGGATACAAAGTTCCTTGTTTTGTCCCAGCAGTGTGCCTTAGCCTCCACCTCAGGCAATCTCTTCTCATGCTCTGGCGTGAGTTTTTTTCTCAATTCCCATTTCAAATACTTTGGCATTGAGTGAGACCCAGATTTGTACATAGTAAGAACTTTTGACAGGGAACTGCATTGCAACTGCTCACATTTATTCCACTTATCAGTCAGTAGACGTCTTAATCCCATTAGTCACATGAGCAGACCTGAGCTCAAGTGTAAGAGAAGGTTTTGGGGCCATTCATCCATTCATCTCGTAAAGTCATGGTTGGAACATAGAGGGGAAAATTGAATATGCTGCATCATAAGCCTAAGATCGTTCCCACCTGATGATCAAATCTGTGCCCAGCTTTGAAGAGGCAGTGTGTTCCACTGCAACTCACAGCAACAGCTAGCATTTATGCAGTGCCTTAATATAGTAAAACATCCAAACCTACTGCATAGGAGCATTCTGAAATGAATTTCCCTCTGAGCCATGTAAGCAGATATTAGGATAAATGGGCCATAAGTTTGATCAAAGAGGTAAATGTGATAAAATATTCCCCACTTGCCTGAGTGAGTACAACTCCATTACTCAAGAAGCATTACACCATCTAGGGCAAAGCAGATGCTTAATTGGCACCACATCCACCACCTTCAAAATTTACTCCCTTCATCTCTGTCGCACAGTGGTAGCAGCGTGTTCCACCGCCAAAATGCACTGCAATAACACACCAAGGCTTCTTCAACAACACCTTCCCAAACCACAACCTCTACCATCTAGAAGCACAAGGGAAGCAGGTACATAGGAGCACCACCACCTGCAAGTTTCCCTGCAAGCCAGTTATCATCCTGACTTGGAACCATCTTTCCTTCACTGTTGCTGGGTTAAAATCCTAGAACTCCTTACCTAAAAGAATTATGTGTGACCTGACACCCCAAGGAGTGCAGCAGTTCAAGAAAGCAACTCACCACCACCTTTCAGATAGTAAGAACTGCCGATGCTGGAGTCAGAGATAACACAGTGTGGAGCTGGAGGAACACAGCAGGCCAGG